>NW_022045944.1:318915-329726 GCF_001654015.2 Drosophila navojoa
TGATTGCTTCGCATATTTTAAAAAATTAACTTTGACATCTCTCCTACCTAATTGGTTAGAGCATCAATGTTTCGCCTCTCATTTCAGTTTCAGTTTTGATATTTAACTTTTACGTTGTCTTAGGGGCCACATTCTTTTTTTTTTGCCTAGACCAACTTTAATTAATTTCAACCCTTTTTTTCCTCTTCTGCTCTTTTTTTATGCTTTTAGTGGTGTCCGAGCTGTGGGGAGAGCAGTGTGTACGCCTAAAGGTGACCACAAAAACCGACAATTGTGGCGAGAATGCCGATTGCTCCGGCAAGGGCGTCTGCTATTCGAACGGCGTGATGGAGGAGTATGAGTGCCAGTGCTGCGGCGGTTTTGCGGGTCCACATTGTGAGGAAATTGATGCCTGTAACCCCAGTCCGTGCACCAACAATGGCATCTGTGTGGACCTCTCGCAGGGCCATGAGGGCAACTCGTATCAGTGCCTGTGCCCGTACGGTAAGCTCATCAACAATAGCGAATTACCACCTAGCATTAGCAGCGATGTACGCTAATCTTGCCGATATTACATCTTTTGTCTCCGTTCCAGGCTATGCGGGCAAGAACTGTCAATATGAGTCGGACCTGTGCAATCCAGCTGAGTGCATGAATGGCGGCAGCTGCCTGGGCAACTCAACGCACTTTCGGTAAGTGAAGCCAATTCCCTGCTAGGCCTCCTGCTGCGTAGGCAACTCCAGGAGCCCAAATGTTGACTATTTGAAATTCGATCTACAAAGCAGTCAAGGCAATTTTATCAAAGGTGCTCAACTCTGAAAATGTATTTAAATATAGTATATAATAGAAATTCATTTTAGTCATAGTATCTAGTTACTATGTGCCAGCTTTCATGTTAGTTTCATTTTAATGGAAACGGACAGCAGAGATAATTATGGATAAAAGATAAATTATATATATAAAAATAAAATAAAAATGCAATTTAAAATATTGTCCGTTGGAATACATATCTGACTTATGCTGGGACTTGGCCATAATTTTCTAAGCATTTTCCGCCGTTCACTGCCTGACTTTCAATTTTGCTTATATTCCACACAAATTAAAGTAAATTAAATTAAGCATTATATAAAATATCGTTAAGCACAAATTTAAATGATTGCGATTTAGAGTTGTCGAGGAACCATTTTCTAGCTATCAACAAATGAATGACAGCATTTGAGTCATAAATGTATTTATTATTTCCAAATATATATGTTAATAAATTTTATAAACATTTAAAATTTTTATACATTTTATAAACATTTATAGCTTGTATAAATTTTATAAATATTTATAATTTGTATAAATTTAATTAATAATTTTTATAAAGCTTTTAACCATTTTCAATTGCTTAAGAAGAATTTCGTTTATCTATAAATTTAATTAATAATTTGTATAAAGTTTTTAACCATTTTCAATTGCTTAAAAAGAATTGTGTTTATCTATTTTTAACGGCAGCAATTTATGATTTTATTTTATTTATTTAATAATCCGAGTTCCTTGCCCTTCAGCCTTTCCAAACAGAGCTGCATATACTTATATTTACTCAGAGCTATACAGATGTAATGTTTATTTAACTGAAAATTCACTAGATTTACCTTAACCGAACTCCCATTTATCACTAGAAACCCTGCTTCTTATATTTTTCTCAAGGATGTACAAAATATAATATAAATTCTGTACAAGTTTTCCCACACAAACGCTTTAGCAGCATCTAAGTGCGCGGTTTCAACAACAACAACATCACGAAAAACAACAACAACAAGAGTAGGAGCTAAAACGCAACTGCTTTAAAAATTCTTAAGCTCCTGTGGCTGAGGTGTGGGTGGTTTTGGTGGTGCTGGCGGTTTACCAATTAGTGGGAAATAAACATTTTTACAACAAGAATGCGTTGTCAAGGCGAAAATGCACGACTCTCAGATAATCTGATGCTCGCCTTAACTGCTGTTTAAAACATTCCCGCTTACTTTTATACCAAACACTTTTAGACATAAACAGAATCGCAATCAGCGTTTGACTACGTTTTTCCACTGAATAATTTCTGTGCCATTTGCTGTCTAATCTTAGGGAAAAGACTGGGTTTATATACTAGAAAAAAGCTGCTATAGAGCAGTGCTCTGCTAAAGAAAACAAATTTGAAAATGAATATTTAAATTTATTTTTATATTAATATAATGAGGGATAATAATATAATATTCCAATATTTTATTATATTGGAATATTTGTTTATTATATTGGAATATTATTTAGTTATTCCTCTTTATATTAATATAAAGACATTTTTTTTTCACTATCATTTTCATATTTATTATCTTAAAATCCAGAAATACATATTTTCATACAATGATAAATATTTAATTATATATTAACATATATGTATGTACATATATTGACCTAAACTAAATATTTAGATATACACTCCTTAGTTTATATACCTTCAGGTGTTTTCAGCAGCATCTTTATTTATATAATAATTGTTAATAATTTATATATTTTGATAACATTTTCAGCTGCGATTGTGCACCTGGCTACACGGGTCCGCTCTGCCAGCACAGCCTAAACGAATGCGAGTCCTCGCCCTGTCTGCATGGCATTTGTGTGGATCAGGAAGACGGCTTTCGCTGCTTCTGCCAGCCAGGTAAGAATTCCTATTATTGAAATTGTTAAATGACAATGTTTCGTTATGAACTCCGGACATATCAAGTAATTCAAGCCAAGCTTGGCCTGTTCCCATACGAAACTATACAGCTTCTCAGCCCTCAGCTGATGTGCATTTGCCTGTAGAGTAATCGAATCAATAATGAGTCAAATTGAATTATTTACAACATGTATTGAGCATTAGCCATGGAAATAGTTGGATGTTTGTTAAGGTTGCCAAGGGCAATGCAACGAGTATTGAGCTGCATGCGGCTGACAGATGCGAGCAAGCATAAAGAGTTGAGGCTGAGCTGATGCCTGACAATATTTGCATTGAATTACAAAGCATTCAAAAGCCCTGTACGCTGCCTTAGACCTATTAGACTTGGCTTGCAATTGAATTTATAGAAAATATTTCCTTATTGAAAAGTAATTCTTGTGAGCAGACAGTTTGACAATCCTGAAAATGTTATTTACTGTGCAAATTCTATTGCCTAACAATTCTGTTTGTAAGCGTTACGAGCAGTAAAGAAAATGCATTCATTTTTATGGGCCCAGCCAATTTGAGTGCGCGTTGAAAGTTTGCTATGAAATGTGGCAATAAAATATGCACTAAAGCTTATAAATTATTTCATTGGCAACAAACACAATTTGCACAAATCAAACTCGACAACAATGAAGGGAGAAAAGGAAGAAGAAGAAGCGTTGAGAAAGAGGAGTCAAGGCAGCACTGGGAATCAGGTCTCCAAAGTTGGCAACATCCATTTCGTTTGAAATTTCCATTTCATTTATTTTGCACATTAGCATTACATCTGACTCATTCACACAATCTCTCTCTCTCTCTCTCTCACTCTCTCTTTATCACTATCTGTATCTCTATCTTTCTTTTTCTATGTCACTCTCTTGGCAGGCTTTGCGGGCGAGCTGTGCAACTTTGAATATAATGAATGCGAATCGAATCCATGTCAGAATAGCGGCGAATGTATCGATCACATTGGCAGCTATGAGTGCCGCTGCACAAAAGGTTACACGGGCAATCGTTGCCAAATAAAGGTGAGTGTCAAGGTGAGAGAGACTGAATCAACTGACAGACAGCCACGGCTGCCAGTGAATATTACGTATTCTATGTTTCCTGTCTCTATGCACTTAACTAGAAATAAATATTTAATTTATTCGCATTTTCCTGTGAGGCGAGTGCTGTGAGCGTGTTTTTTTTTTTTGTTTTTTTTCTACTCTCGACTTTAGTATTAAAAGAGATTTGATGCGCGTCAATAAAGTAAAGTTGCATACTTAAGATTCAGCTAAATAATATTTTAGAAATATGTAAATGTAAAATACGATCAAGTTAATCAACATATATATATGATGTTACTCTGAATGAAGCAGATTATTTTGAATATACCAGAACAGAGCATAAGACAACCTCCCTAAACAAGTTAAAAATATTTGAATGCCAGATTATGGGCGCCTTTTCCTTGCGTGTCTCTTGAGTTTGGCATATTTGCATAAGCGAAAATATAATCAAAAATAATTTTAATTTAAAATAATCTTCGAAACTCGACAAGCCCCTGGCTAGTTGACAATGCAATGAAAATTGGCGAATTGTTGATTGAATTGAGCAGAGCTCACTTCTGGCTGTCTATATCAATAGCAGAGAGAGTGGATGGGCTGGGGGTTTATTATGTTTTTGAATGTGTAATGAAGTCCAGCTTTTCAGTATGCGCTTCGGCTGTGCGCTCTATTCTTATGAGTTTCATCTGTTTTAGGTTGATTTCTGCGCCAATAAGCCCTGTCCCGAAGGACATCGTTGTATTGATCATGGAAATGACTTCAGCTGCGAATGCCCAGGAGGTCGCAATGGACCGGATTGTAATCAAATGCCACGAACGGTGAGTCATGATTTATGCACTCGGCAGCCTGCGCTTTCTCTCTATCTCCATCTCACTCTCTGTCTCCCTCACTTGGTCTTTGTGGAAATGGCTTCCTGCAAAGGCCAAGCGTTTTCCTGTGCGGCAAATAGGTGTCGAGAGTTTGGGAACTGTACGTGTGTGTGTGTTTGAGTGTTTTAGTGTGTGTGCGTGTCAGTCGGAGATGCATAACAAAAAGCCCAAAATACCCACAATTTGCTGACAACAGATTGCCAAGCCACAGACTCGAATATATGCATATATGTACATACATATGCATATACACATGTATATATGTATAAATATATAGTATATGGACGCAGTTGAGCTGCGCACAATGCACAAATGCTCTGCTCGAATGCAACTTTGTAATTGTTGCTTTTGTTCAATTGCGAACATGTTAGATGTTTTGAGCTGTGCTTTGTGTATTTTATACTGATTTACGTCTTTGGATTGTTTTCTCTTGTCTGAGTAGAGCACAATGTAATAATATTGATAGTGCTCTGTAGGCCATTGTAATCCAATTAGCAAATAATTCAAATTATTCTGACATAATATCCATGAAAATCTTACAGATTTTTACAAATGACTTGCCAAGCTAATTGGCGTGAACTTCAAACTTGTTACATATTTGTGTTTGAGCACTTGGAGCGAGGTTAATTATCTTTGAATTTCACAGGAAATATGTTGGATTTCTGTAAATTAGACTTGCGCCTTAACATGTTGGAAGTGAAGCTAAAAGAACTTAATTGGCACAAGGCAAATGCTAAGCTTAAAATGGAATAAAATGCATACATACTTTTGTTGGAGTGTATTAGGTTTTGACTAACGTTTCCTGCAATTGAAACTGTTACGAATTTCTTTTTAATTATTTTTAACATTTTTCCGAATGAAATCTATTTCAAGACCGTGTTAATGCATGTAAAAATTCTTCTTAGAAGCGAGATAATGTTCCATGATAGACTTATAGAGGTGACTTTAGCTTACTTTCTGCAGACTCAACCACTCTTCCGTCTTAAGCTAGAACCCTTTGCAAACAATTTGATCATTTCGAACATGGCTGGAAGACAAGAGAGGACTTGAGTAAGCCACAATTAGCTGTGCGTGCCATTTCATTAACGCCAGCTGGAAGCGCACTTCAGAATATTTAATAAACACTCAATGACTTGATAATTTTCGGTGGCAAAATTGAACTTAATAAAGTGTCCATAAATTAGGCGTCAGTACGGACCATAATTAAAGCTTTGCAGCGACGATGATGGACATGCTCTTTAACCGTGCCTGGGTGTGCGAAAACCAACTCCTGTGAGAGCTCCCTTCATTTCTTTTTTTTTTTTTTTGTTATTTATTTGGAGAGCAGACTCCACGTCAGCATCAGCAGCGGCATCAGCAGCAGCATCAGTAGCAGCGACAGCAACAACGAAAGGAGCCTTGGTTAGTTAAGAGTGGGAGAGAGAGAGAGTCAGAGTGAGAGGGCGAGACCTGTTTGCCAGCGGATATAGGGGGCAAGTGCTGCTGGCCGTGCAGAAGCTGGATGAAGGACGCTTGGATGCCAGTCGCTGGCGAGTTAATTACTTTTTACTATGGCGCACAATTATGGGCGCGTGTAATATATTTAATATGCCAACAGCACACAGAACCTGCCCAATTAATTGTTAGTTACTATAGACCAAATATGTACATTTATGCGTGAGTTGGCGCGAATACAGAGACAGAGAGAGAGAGAGCGAAAGAAAGAGAGAATCATAATCAGAAGCCAACAACGAGCACAAACTTTCATTTAGTATTTTCAGCAATGTAGCGTGAATCCGTGCACCCATGGCGGCACCTGCTGGTCGAGCGGCGATAGCTTCTACTGTGCCTGTCGTCCCGGCTACACGGGCACTATGTGCGAGGGTAAGTGTTTGTCCACTCATATTATTAAGCTCAGCTTGCGGGCTATCTAAGGCAGGCAGGCAGGCAGACAGCCAGAGAACTAACCATTTATAATCATTTCTGTGGTCTGCAGATGAGTTTGTGGTGGAGACCGTCGTCAGTTCAAGCGAATTTATTGTCGACGACGCGAATGCCAGAAATTTTAATGACAAAACTTTTAGTTCATCGGTTGTGCTTAAAAGTCCCATTGAATTGCATAATGCATATTTTGCGGCTGGTGTTCTGGCGGCCGCAATTTTCATCGTTGCCATTGTGGTAAGTAAAACGCAAACACACACACACACTTATACTACCACACACACACACAGAAGAACGAACATGAACATGAACAAGGCCTGGTCATTGAGGAAATTGTGCTTTGCGGTCTTGAGAGGTGGAATTGCATATTCATTTCCCTGTTTTAAGTTTCGAGGGATTTTTTTGGTTTCTTTTTATTGTAACACAAAAGCCAAAAATCAACTGTCGCTTGTTTTTGGGTTTTTTTTTTTTTACACTGCGGCTCAATCGAGTGGTCAAGCATATTCAAATTTATGCATGCAGTATGCTGGGCTGGTTCTCTGAAAGACGTCATCAAGTCATTTAAAATCTCTTGGTTTGTGCTTAAGCACATTTAACAGCTAACACTTGGAGTTACTCAACTGCTTTAGTTTATAAGTTGCATTCTTGAACTAGCTGATGCCGAGGTAGTTCCCAAATTCCAGGGGTTTCCAATTAGTTTAGCGCACTTTTCCTGGAAAACTCTCTGCTCTCAGTTATAAACTAAAGATGATTAATGAAGGGAGAAATATAATAAAGTGTCATACTTGAAAATACTTCGTCCTTACTCAGCCCTCAGGTTAATTTAAATACTTGAGGGAGTTTCTATAGTTGCAAGAGTATGCCGCTAGCAAATACCCTGTAGCCTGTGTTTGCTTTGGGATCGATACAAATACTAAATGAGTTTGTGCCTGTGGCAAAAGGAAAATACCCTAATCGCAATTAAGAACTCGGGATAAATAAAAAGGTTAATTAAGAGTACAAAATGATTGATTCTGCATGTGCAAGAGTAACCTTTTCGCAAATACCCTATATTTGGCCAAGAGCTTAAGATGAAGTTTGAAGAAATTCACATTAATCAAGAGGATTTCATTAATATCAAGGGAAATACAAACAATCAAGAGTGCCAGGCTGGAAAATACCCTGTATGTAGCGAGCTTATAACTAAGGGAATTAATTTAATAAAGTGCCATACTAGAGAATACCCGGTACATAGTCAAGCTCCTGTGGGAAATTCACTACTTATACCTATGAGAACTACCAACTAAGAATTAACCTGCACAGAACTCACATAGAACATGGCTGGGTATCATTAGCATGTCTCCAGCACCCAGGGGCCACAGCTGTGCTGGGACTGATTTATATTTGTACATATATTTGCATTTTCATTGTTTTGGCTGTTTTCTCTTCTCGCTTTCGTCGTCTGTCAACTAGGTCACAATATGTCACTGCAACGTGAATCAAACGTACCGTAAGTTCTCGACGCGTTCCACTTCGTTTATACCCATATTGGGGTTCACTCGCCGGCCCAAGATGCAGGGCACACTCAATAAACATTGGCTAAGTGGCAAGGCGCTCAATGATCCCGCTGCAGTGGCACATCGTGACGCCAGCTTTGCGGCATCCAGCAGCTGCGGTGGCAGCAGCAGCAGCAGCAGCGGCAATTCGGCGCAGCAGTCGACGCGCCATTTGTCCTCGAAGCCAAATGGCAGCAGCCACCACACACAGACAACCCTCGGCGGCCAGCTGCACGAGAGGCCTTTCCAAAGGCATCTGGCCATGAATATGGAGAACGACATGTACTACACGGTGGACTTCAGTGAGGGCTCCTCACAGCAATTGCCGCTAATACAGTGAGAATTGCCTACAGCAAGAGCCACTGGAACTGGAACTGCAGCTGGAACTGGAACTGGTACGGCTGAGGCCGACGTTGACGACGTGCGCTGGTTAGTTAAATTTACGAAGAAGCTTCCAACACATTAGTAGAAATCGAAGCTCACTTCTTTGTGCTGCTCTAGCAATAAACGTTGCCAGTACTGACAATATGAACAGTATTGATATTATTAAATGGAAGCATTAAAGTTGCGAATAAATAAAACTTTTACATAGGCTAATATATACATATGATGATTACATGATACTATCTGCTAAAACTGCTTGGGTAGTTGTTTTCTAACTGACTCAAATAACTCAAGAAATACTCTGCATAGTCTACTGAAAAAGGGCAGTTTGAATTGACTTCAGAGCTACTAAAATTAAATATTAAATACAAGTATAATTTAACTTGATTAATTTTTCTGTACAGCTGCCATTGAAGCATTTTCATGAATTAATTTTCAAAATATGCCAATTATAGCTGCTTATGTTTTTAGCACAGTTTCAATGGGCTGCAACATAGAGGCGGATAAATATTCAATTAAAATAAATCGCATTGATCAAATTTCATTATTTGTGTGCAAAATGAATCGAAAACAAACTATTATGCAATTACACAGGCCAACATAATTTGGTATACGTTTCTAAGAAATAATCAAATTGAAATCAAATATGAAATGGGACTAGTTCTATATTTTAGATTTCTTACAACTTCGATTACATATTAAAGCTCTGTCATATATTGGAAAATTTTTGTTAGAGACCAAACTATGAATATATCAGAACAGCTCTTAAAAAAAATATGTATAAAAATATATTCTTATTTTAAAAAATATTTTTTCCACATTTTTTTTTTTCACAAATGTTATCAAAAGTGCCAAAAATCCATTTTTCGCGCACATTTCAGTTTTAGTAAGATATTCAAAAATATTTTATACCAAAAGGACTACGGTAAAAAAGAATATACAAAACATGTTGTACTGCTACAGAGCCCCGAACGTGCTCAAAATTATTTTTGTTTTTGCTGCTATTGAGTGAAATATACCTATGCATATATGTATATGCATACTAATCTAATAAAAATCCATACCTGTTCGTTTCATATTCATGAGATGCAAAATCTATGTAAAAGTTTTTTGGTTTGGTTACCAAATCCTGTTGGCCTGTGTTAGGCTTTGTCACTCGGCAGAGATTATTGTAGCTAATTGTTGAGTCGCATGGCAAGCGAAATGTACATTAAATGGAAGCTAATGGCTAGCAGCATAAACATAAGCTCTAATTAAATATTAATTAACATAAATTAAAAACCATGCCAAAAAATGTTTGTTATTTTTGTTTGGTTTGCGGCTAATGCATGTGTTTTGTCAATTTTTGTTAGCATAATAGCTCTGATTATACCAAAGTATATACATATGTGTGTGTGTATGTGTATGTGTTGCTCTTAGTTACGTAGAGCATATTGCTGTAGAATTGGGCAATTTGTTCAAAAGTGCAGAAGAAATGGCTTCAAAAATCAAATGAAATAAAATAAAAATTAAATTCAATTTCAATGAGAAATTGTATGTTGAGTGTTTTATGAAATGAAGTTCGCAAATATATATATATGTATTTGTATATGTATAGTCCTAATTGTACTCTTGATTTTCAAATTTGTATTCAGCTTCAGCTAGATTAAAAATCATTGAAGACACTTTGAAATATCTTTTAAAAACAGGCTCAATTATTGCATAATAAAATTAATGAAATTATATTCAATTCTGCAACTGTGACTCAAGCTGACTTAAGCACCGCTCAGCACAGTTCAAACGAAATTAATTTTAATGCAAACTAAATTAAAGTTAAAAAAAAAATGATATAATTATTAAAGGAAACAATACAAATTCTACAAAACACAAAATCAAAAAGTAATTGAAAATTTCTATATAATAAGCAAATACATTAAACATATGTGTAAATTTAATTAAGGCAATACAGTTTTTTCGTTAATAATTACAATTATAACTTAAGCGAAAAGGCAAATAAATGATTTTCAAAGCAAAAATTTCGCTGGTAAATTTCTTTATAATTATAATTCTATTGCCGGTGTTTGGGTTTTTTTTAACAACATTTTCCTTTTTGTTTATTTTGCATAATTTATATAACATATTCGTAACAAATGTACAAACTAACAAATAAATTGTTTAACATTTTGTTGGTCCACAGAAGCATTGTCGCTTCCTTTATTCAATTAGCGCCTATTTTATTATTTTGTTTTGCATAATTTCAATTAGTTTCGATTTTCCATGTAATATCACTCATACGCCCCGTAAAACGCATCAGCAGCTGAATGCTCGCTCTACTTCAATTTGCATCCTCTTGCACGCTGACTGATGGAGCCTTGGGAGCCAACTCCTCCGTACAGCC
>NW_022045945.1:6941-57147 GCF_001654015.2 Drosophila navojoa
AATAAGAGCCAAGATGGAAAGGGTGATAAAGACCTAGATAAAAAGTGTGAGAAATTGGCATTAGCCGAACAGTGCGCTAAATTGGCAGAGAAAGAAAAGGGGAAGGAAAAGTCCAAGGAAGGAAAAAATGATAGGGATCTAGATAAACAATGTAAGCAATTGGCGTTAGAAGAACAATGTGCTAAATTAGCAGAGAAAGAAAAGAAAAATAAGAGCCAAGATGGAAAGGGTGATAAAGACTTAGATAAAAAGTGTGAGAAATTGGCGTTAGAAGAACAGTGCGCTAAATTGGCAGAGAAAGAAAAGGAGAGCAAGGATAAAAAAGGAAAACCTGACCTAGATAAACAGTGTAAGCAATTGGCGTTAAAAGAACAATGCGCTAAATTGGCAAAGAAAGCAAAGAAAGACAAAGATCTTAATAAAAAATGTAAGAAATTGGCAGAAAAAGAACTATGCGCCAAACTGGCTAAGAAAGAAAAGGAGGGCAAAGGCAAAAAAGGAAAGAGTGCCAAAAACCTAGAGAAAAAGTGTAAGGAATTAGCTAAGAAAGAAAAGAAAGCTCTCGAAAAGAAATGCAAAGAGTTGGCAGAAAGGGAACAATGCGCTAAATTAGCCAAAAAGGAAAAAGAAAAGCTAAAGGCAAAATGCAAAGCAATGGCTGAAAAAGAAAAACACGCCAAATTAGCTAAGAAGGGAAAACATAGCAATGGTAAACAAAGTAATAAAGAAGAGGAAAAAAGCAAGGAACTGGCCGAGAAAGAAAAATGCAAAAAAATAGAACAGCAGTCAAATTTTGAAAAACTTAAAGAGCTTTGCAAGAAGTTGTCCGAACAGAAGAAATCTAGCGAACTTAAGAAAAAACAGGAGAAAAAGAGCCGAGCCGATCGTAAAGCAGCTGGTATGAAATTACGAAAAGAGTGTCAAAGAATTGCCTCCCAAGAAAAGTCTGATGATTCCTGAAAACAAGTGTTAGCCTGAAAACTTGTGTTAGCAGAAACCGTGTCGTATGCAGAGTATAGCAAACATTTGAACAGCCATGGATACTATTGTTCAAGCCGCTAAAATTTCACTTTAACATGGAAATGTGTTTACAGAGATAAAGGAAATTTACAGTGGTAAAATGTATAAGCAATATTATTTTTCAAATTATTTGAAATTTATTTAAACTGCTCCCCTCTGTTCCACGCTTTAAAATCAGATTCATGTATTTAACCCATTTTAACCAAAGTTAGCAAATACATGAGCTGTAGTTTCTATATCAATTGTGACTCTAACTTTATTTATGGGCTGACAAATAACAGATTATAAAGAGAATGAGTCTTTAATGAAATGCGAAATGGACATGTTGTAAATAAAGTATGGCATAGGCCTGTACCACAAGTATTTTCCAATTTCTCGAACCTAATACACAGATACTTTCTGAATGCCACTCCGTTTAAATTAAAAGTAGATATATTTAAAATATTTGATTTTCTAAATTTGAATGAATTTGTTATTATTTAACCCCGAATAAAAATAATACAATAATTTGTCATCAATTTTTGAAACTAAACAATTCACCATTCAATATTTAGAGCTATCGATTATTTAACTGCTGTAGCTTACATGTATTATTAATGTAACCACTAATATGGGATTTACTGCGTTACATAACCATGCAACGAATCATACATAACATCGATTTTATTATCGCAGGATTTTATATCGAACATAATTTACTGGCTATTTCATATACAGGAATATTGTTTGAAATTCCAAATTTATTAAGAATTCCCTTCTGTTGCCAAATTATTGCTCCATGGCTTTTAATATGTATATCCATCTGTTTTAAATATGAAACACATAAATAATTTAACAATGTTTTTATTTTTCTCTATAAATCAATGTGTGGGAATTACTGGCCAAATTAGAATTTATGGTAACGCTAGCGAGAAGTTTAATATAAATCTCTCACAGTGCCAGCGTTACCAATTGAAAATTGCTGTCCTTAGCAATGGACATTAACTTTTAAACTATATACAAAGCCGTATCTTGCAGTTGCAACACCTCTTGTGCTTTGTACAAGTAAGAATTAATATGCAATGCTTTGTTAAAATACAATTATCAGTAAGTTAAACTTAATTGTATGTCTAGTCCCAGCAATGCTCGTTGTACAGTAATAAATGCTTGTGTAGACATACGCAATGTATATACACAATGAAGGATCCGTTGACCAGTAAAAGCTATTCGCGATTTACACTACATCTTAGTCCACTTTTAAAACTAAACAAATTTTGAATGCTCGTCAACAGACAGATCCAGCTTATCCATCTCACAGTTTGTCGGCAGTTAGTGTTAGCGGTGGTTTAGAGGCTTCCGAAGCCCCACTTATTGATTTATGGTCGGCACGCTCTTGCTCCGACAACCAGGCCATCTGCAAAAGATTCAATATTTTATTTGTTTGGCCACTTTTAGTAAGCGGTTCCAACTCACTTTTTGCTTGTGTTGCTGTACAGCATCTCGACATCTATCGAGAACCATTTTTTCTGTCAACGTGCCATCTTCCGAGGCGTATACAGCAGCCTGCCAAGCGACGCCCAATTTAGATATTTCACGACCCGACATGCCCTCGCACATCTGTGCCATCTTTACACATGTCTTGCCATAGTCAAAGGTATCAAGCTTAAAGCGTCTGTAAAATGTTAGTTAGCAACTAATTGGCCGTTAATATACAAACTCTACTTACTTTGCTCCAGCAGCTGCTGGCTGTAGAACATATTTATCAAAATAGAGCCGCAATAAGCGTTCTCGTTCCTCAAGACCAGGTAACGTAAACTCCACCATCTCGTCCAGACGGTCGTTGATTGCATAATCAAACTGCTCAGGCGTATTCGAGGCCAGCACAAGCATAAATTTTTGATTCTGTTCGGAAGTTCTATACAAGAAAGCATTCAATGCAGCACGCAAATCTTCAGAAATTCTCTCCGACGAGCGTTTGCGCAGAAAGGCATCCGCTTCGTCAACAAACAGCAGAAGGCCTCGCCTCGAGGTATTCGACCAGTCGAATACCTTATGTATGGCTGTGACACCTTCTTTGCCCATGGGCGCCACATCACCGCCGGTCATGATAGCGAAATCCATGCCAGAGTGTTCGGCTAGCTTTTTGGCAAACATTGTTTTACCAGTTCCAGGTGGTCCGTGCATTAGCACGTTACGATAGAATCCGCGATTTATTCGCGTGTTTTTCGTAGCGATCGCGATGTCTCGCAAACGTTCTTCTAGTTTCGGATTCAGCACAACGCCTTGCAGGGCATCCGCGGGCTTCGATCGCAATCGTTTCATATACTTCACAGGATGCTTTATAGCATCCAGAAATGCAAAACGCGAGGTTTCACCCACAAGCGTTGGTTTGCCAATGCGAGCTTCAATGTAACGAGATGCCACGCCCGTAGCACCCTTCGCACTGTACACTCCCAGTGCAAGCAGCGACAATCCACCAGCAGCCGTCAAGACCTTATCCCAGTCGGTCAACATCGCCTCCGCACCGGCACCAATCACTGAACCAGCGGTGCTAATGATAATTAATATTATTTATGGACAGTTATATATCTTATATTTACACTAAGAACTTACCGTATACCCTCCAGCACTGTGGTACGATGCTCTTGTGCCTTTAAGCGAATCTTCTCAAGATTGATGTCGCGATTCTCACGATCCACTCGAGCTTTGGCTCGCAGCTCATGCTCAAGCAGCTTCAGACGATTTTTTTCCTTCATCTCAATTTCATGTTCAATGGTCTGACGGCGCATGGCTTCCTGACGCTGCACGCTCTCCTCCTGCTTGCGAAGATTCTCCTCTTGCACGCGCTGTTGCTGCACCAGCTGATCTTCATAACGCTTTCGCGACAATTGATCTTGGTATTGTGCACGTTGCTGCTGCTGCTTGGTCTCCTCAATGAGCGTCTTTCGCCGCTCCTCGTGATCAATGCGTTTCTGCTCCACTTTGGCCTGCTCAATATGCGCCTCATATTCTTTTACCTTGGTGGCATACTCCTGTTGTCGCGTGCTCTCCTGCATTTTGGACAATTCCAGTGCCTCCCGTGCATGTCCTGAAACATGTCATATAATCGTCAATACCCACACTCATGCACACATCTACTTCAATCAACATTGCCATCGGTTATGCAACGCGTGCAACCGATGATGAAATTTTTGAATTTGTGTACGTTTAGTATACGCTTACTTGAACGCTCGAGTGTCTTCGCTGCGTCCGCCGCACGTTCCAGAGCCGAGGAATCGAACCGATAAGCCTCCATGGCCTTGCGCTCCGCTTTCGTAAGTTGCGAGTCATTACCACGTTCGCCGGCAGTTTGACCCTCTGGTTTGTCAGGTCCATCTGCTCCACCACTAAAGTCCGTCGGTTGCTGACGATTTCTACCCAATAACCATGACATGTTGCTATGTTATTCGTGTTTACAATGTTGACACCCACTCAAAACGTAATTTTGTCACAATATAAGCACGAAATATACTATAAATAAAATGTGCGAGCTTTTTTTCAAACCCACATTCGACAACGTGATTCTAGTAGTGATGTAAGAGACACATCGATATTCAATTTTATGGATAGTTTATACGATGTATCGATTGACCGTGATGAATGGTTAAATAATTCACCCTAGACAATGAAAATCATATCATAAATCATTTGTATGAATTAAAGTATCATTTGTGTCTGTTTATTTCAATGATTTATTTATTTTTTTTTTTTTAAGTTTGAATGACGTATAATATATGAATATATTTGATATGCTAAATTCATAGGTTACTTGTCTCTTCATTATCGTTTTCATATCCTTTTTGAGGGGTCTATGGTGATGTACTTTTCGTCATTTTGCGGAACTATAATCGTTCGTTATCGCCGTTCCTTTGTAGCGTGATCGAAAATGTAGCACGTCACTATTGCAACACCTGTTGTCAACAAACATACATATATCAATTTTAACTTAAGTTAGCAAAAGTCACAGTTTTTTAATTAAGCTTACAATCATGTTCGAACGTAACCAGAAAACCATATTTGTATTGGACCACACTCGCTATTTCAGCATTTCTAGTGAGCAATATATATCAATGGACTATCTAAAAGGCAAGCCGGTCGCCGAGTCACCAGGCAGTGGTAGCTCGATAGTTGGGACTCAGTTAAGTAAAAGCTTATGGACGTGTGCTGTCGAGTCATCCATAGAGTATTGTCGCATAGTTTGGGATCTGTTTCCTGGGAAAAAGCATGTGCGCTTTATTGTCTCTGATACGGCGGCGCATATAGTAAACACCTGGAGTCCGAGCACTCAAAATATGTCGCATGTATCTAACGCCATGATGATGGTAAGCGTACCATCACGCAGCATTCCGCAATCTTCAGACTATTCAGTCATACATGGATTGCGAGCTGCCATCGAGGCATTGGCCGAGCCGACAGATGAGCAACTGCAAGCAGCTCATGCCGGCTGCAAACGAATTGGTAATAAGGGCCGTGTCATTTGCATCACATCAGCGCGGGATAATACTAGCATGAAAAGTAAGTAGAATCAGCTGGAAATTTATTGAATAAAAGGATTTCATCCGAATGCTTTTCCATAGGCTTAGAGGACATATTTAATACGGTACTAATACAACAGAATGCGTTGGTTGCACCACCTTCCAAAAAAGGCTTGCAGATCGATCATTGCCATCTAGTAATATTGAACATCGTGCCATTGGGAGTGGAATCCTTGGTGACAAATCGAAGTTTGCTTGAAATATCTCCGTTTCTTAATGCTGAAATACACACAGTCAATGCACCGGAAATTTCGGATAAGCTACTGCATCTTATAATGGGTCATTACGATCTGGCCAGCACTACCGTCACCAACATACCCATGAAAGAGGAACAAAATGCCAATTCCAGCGCTAATTATGACGTCGAAATATTGCACGAACGTGCCGCCCATACCAAAGTGTGTGGGCCAGATTTTACTTTCACTACCAGTATCAAGCCGGGAACTGCCTACGAAACAGTTACCCTCAAATGGTGCACGCCGCGTGGCTGTGGCTCTGCGGATCTACAACCATGTGTGGGTCAGTATAATGTTACGCCCGTCGATGTCACTTCGCGGCCCAGCTCTTGTTTGATCAACTTTCTGTTAAACGGCCGCTCTGTACTCCTGGAGGTGCCTAGGAAATCAGGCACGAAGACAACCAGTCACATGCTGTCCGCTCGTGGCGGTGAAATCTTTGTGCACTCCCTTTCGATTGCACGCTCGGCTATGGATGAGGCGCCATCAATAACCGACGGACCCGGCGGACGTGTCACCGACTACCGCATACCAGAAATGGGCCAACTACTTAAGATGTCGCGCTTGGTGCCCCTAAAGACTAGGCCCAAGGGCAAATGCTCCCAAGGAGAACATCTATGGAGGCGAATGCCGCGATACTTTCCCAGAACAGCCAATGTGACGATTCTGTTCAATTTGCAGCGACAGCTGAGCTGGCTGCCACACTTTCTGCATTTGCTAGTTAAGGAGGATATGGACAAGCAGGATGAGGTGCGCTGCCAGCAACAGATCCACGAGCTATACAAAAGCGCATCGCGTGGCGACCTGCTGCCTTTTAGCAATTCAAATAACGCACGGTACGTAATATAAATTTTAATAAATATATTATTTAAAATGACATTTAACTCTCTGAACTCTTTCAGCCTAAAGGTAAACAAAACCAAGGACCAGTACCGACTATTCTATAGAGAGTTGGAACAACTCATTCAGCTTAATGCACATACGCCTCATCACAAGAATCTGCTGGAAAGTCTGCAAAGTCTGCGCGCGGCCTATGGAGATGCCTCCAACAAGTCGGAGCCAGGTGCAGCTCACTTGCGCTCCTATACTGAATCGCCCCTCTCACCTGAACGCCTTGAGCCGACCAATAGTGTCAGCAGTTCGTCCGGCAACATATTAAAAGCCAGCAAGCGGCGCATGTCTAGCTGTGGACAACGGTATGCTCTCAGATAGTAGAGATAGTGATTAATTTGTAAACAACATTTTCTACACTTTTGCAGGTCGTTGCTTGATATAATCAGCTCAGCCGAACGGAGTCAATCGAGCAAACGCTTGGATTTTTCTGGACGGCTTTGTACGCCGGCGGGCCAAACGGCCAAATTGTATCCTGAATTTGGAAATAAGGATAAAGACATCCTAACCCCTGGCGTTATTCCATCAAGTTTAAAAGACGAATCAATTCGAAGTTGAGTGGGCAACGATAGATTGGACTAGGCAACCAAATGCTAGCAGATTCAATGTCTAACCTTATCTCAACCGAGTTTTTTCATAATTATCTTTCTGTGTGTTTTCCATAAGGAATGCTTTTTCTCTAAGCACTCTGTTAGGTTTGTGTAATCATTTGTAGGTAGATTAAGTAAGAATATTTATATAAACAGAAGATTTTAAATTTATCGTGTTGTTTCTTTTAAAGTACAAAATTATTTAGTTATTAAGAATGGCCAATAATCACACAGTCACGAGGGTCCTTCAAGTACATGAGGAGGCAGCGCCAGCAGTGCATAGTAAGCTTTGCATTAGTTCCTCCGCAGCGAGTTGGCTAATCCGAAATGTCTTAATTCTTCTTTTGCAGTACCCGTTTTGGTGGGTAATGAGGTGTTTGTGATTGTACAGCAGGACATCAGACGGACGGAGGATATACGTCAATTGAGCTACAATCAAGTGCTTCCCATTCAACCCAATCATCCCATTTTTCCCATTTTCAATCAACTTAATGGTAATGTTTTTGGCAGTAGCGCACCAGCTAATCAGCTTTCCGCCCTGCAAGCTTTACTTTTGGCCAGCCAGGCCCAGAATACTTCCACTTTTCCAACTAGTCCACCTTGTCAGGACGTTGAAATGCAATCGAATCCCTTGAAAATGGTGGCAGACGTATCTAACCAACTGCTTTGGTCCAAGCAGCCCAACTCCAATTCACCTTATCTGATCAATTACAGCACTTCAACGTCGACCACTGGACTCCGAGGCTTCAAACCGATCAAGCGTATCCCGAAGCGGAGTGCAGTTAAAAGAGATGGTAGTTGCCAAACGTGGGTAAAGTCTACTGCAACGGACACAGGGTCACAAACCACCCCGCCGCCAACTACCACGGTGGAAATAAAGGATGTAAAACAAACTCAATCCAAGGGATGCCTGCCGTCCAGTCCCAACACACAACTGCAGGAGAAAAAATCTGAGAAATCTATGCCCAAGCGACCCAGCTTATGCAAAGTCAAATCCAAATCCAAAACACAAATACCTAATGAGACCTCCAAAGAAACGAAGGAAAATGACAAGGACAAGGCGAAGGTGGAGGATAAAAAATAGGAATCACATTACATCGGCGTTGGCCACTCTAAGAAAGGTTTTAGATTTTAGAATTTGGCCTTAACGGAATTTTATGTCTTGTAAGTAGTGGTATTTACATATTAACATAAAGCACTTAGTGATTTACTCTTCTTCAGGCGTTTCTTTAGGTCAGTTGGCTTAGTTACGGTCCCCTGCTTCTGCTTCTTCTTTGGCGGCTTGTCCACATCCGGCACACTCTGGTCATTAAAATAACGCTTGGGCTTGTTGTGACTGCGCTGTTCACGCTTCAATTCCTCCGGCGTGCAGATGCGCAGATAAAAGTCCTTCAGCAGCAACTTGAAATCCTCGACTAACGTATCCCTCACCACTTGGACTTTCCCTGCAGAGCAGGGCGTGCATGCTTGCAGCTCGTTAACCTTGAACGGTTTGGGTGCAAATTCAGAGGCAGGTCGCCACACAATGGCCAGCTCTTTGCCGCCATGAGGATTATAAAAGAAGGCAGCGAATTCAGAATAAGCTGACTGAAAGAGAACAAATAAAATATTGCATAAGAAAACTTGTTTCTAATTGAATGGTTTTTATTGCAACTTACTCTCAGCTGCTGCACAATCTTGGCCAGTTGGTCAATGCCCGCCAGCGGCAAGCGAAAATTGCGTTGGCTGAATGGTAAAAATGGCGAGCCGAGATCGTAACAGAGCGTATTAGGCAGCAGATCTGGTTTTAGTTCGATGACCAAGTCATAACCCTCTCCGGACGCTATGAATAACTGGGCAGGCCGCACAAATCCAATGCTGGGCGACAACACGCTCGACTCGATCAGCTGCAGTGCGTGTCGTGCCAAGAGTGTGACTCGCCCCAAAACTGGCTTGCTGGGGCAGTCATCAGTGGTCCACAGACGACCTGCATGCTGCTGGTCGTAGGCCGTGGCCAGGCACAAAGCCGGATAGCTGTCACGTTCGCTGCGATAGTTGTGCTCCAAGTCTGTAATCTGTTGCTCTGCAAAAGTACACACATACACAGTATTAGAATTAGAATAGAGAATGGACGCAGGCAACCCTTACCTGTCCAGCTATTGTTGAAATTGAGCAGAAACAGTTCGCTGGCCCAGTCGCTGTGCGCCAGTAGTTGCAGGAAACGAATGAAGCCAGTCTGTGGGGCGACTGTTGTGTACGGCGTTTGTCTCTGTTGGAATAGATGTGCCACCAGCAGCTCTGTTGCTATGGAAGGCCACAGACCATCGTCGATCATCTGCGTGGCCAGCCAGCGCTTGGCAATGAGCACCGTGGGTCCGAATGTGCTGTGCGACTGATGCAACGCATGCAGCGCGCCACTGACGCGGGGCAGTATATAATGGCGTCGCTCGATCTCGCGGCTGGCCGCATTATCCACGTATGCAGTTACGCCACGTTCCGTTTGCTGCTGTTTCAGCAGTGCCACCTCTTTGGTGTGCGCAAGCTCCAGGAGAAAGCAGTAGCCTTGTTTGAGCACCAACAAGCCCTCTTTGCAGAGCTGTGTGTGAAGGTGTTGCTGCTCCTTTAGCTGCTTGCCAATTTGTATTAGGAAGGCGGTCTTCAGGCTGCGCAGTGCGCCCAACTCATTGGGCCACTTGCCGCTCGGCCCAAGCTGAATGATCACACGCAGTACGGCGCCCGCGTGCATTCTGTCTGCTACGAGCCGCGCCTGCGGCAGCAGAGGCTGCGGCTCACAATACCGAAAGACCGGCGAAATACCAGATATTGAGACTATATCCAGCGGCAGATCCCCGAGATTGTGCAGCTGCCGGGCCAGTGCATCGTAGCAGTGGATGACAAGCGGTGCCACTGCCTCGGCGTCGGTTTCCTGCTCCAATTTCAACTTGGTTTGCAGCTTGGCCACTTTAAATGAAGACGTCAGAGAATAGACAATATCTAGTTCTCCAGCAATGTAGTGCACGTCGCTTTGCTCCAGCTGCAGATGCTGCTCCAGCAAGTGCAACACTATCTGCCTCACTATCACGCGCTTTTTGCTGGGGGCATCTGTGACGGCAGCCCAGACTACTGCTTCCGTTATGCTGCCGTCCTGAAAGCGTCGCAAATTAGATTTCTCGCCCCAAAATTTGCGAAATTCAGCAGCACCCTCGGGATCCTCGTTTGGCGCTGGACCCTTGTCCAGCACTTCAAATGCGTGCTCCGGATCGAGAATCAACCCCAACGTCAAGCAGCGACCTATAATCGGAGCTTTTGTGTCCACGGTCCAGGATTGGGAAGCCGTTTCTAATGGCAGGATCGCATGGACGCGTTGTCCCAAGCCCTTTTGAAGTAAGCTATGCAAGAATATGTTTAGGTTTCTATTAACATTTGACACATAACATAATGTTACTCACTCTGTTAGCAATTTAAGCAACTGCGGATACGCATAGTCGGCGTAATCGTATTTAACCTGCGGCTGAGCATGCAACTCAAGAAGCTGGTCCACGGTGGCGGGATTCGTAATCCTTTGCAACGATAATTATTACAAATAGTGATTAGCTTTTTGAGTAATCCATAACATAACATAATATAATGATATATCTTTTTATATTACTAAATAAATAGATAAGTAGTTTAGCAGGATAACAGGCCACTTACTTCAGGATGTTATCCAGTCGAGTGTACAAGGGAGATGCCTGCATGAAAATTTGCGAAAAACTATTAACTTTCACATCATTTAGCAGCTCAACGGCCAATTTAGCTTCGGCACAAACGGCTTTGTAGACAGCGAGCGGGAGATTGGTGCACAGGTTGTAATAGCCAGTGATGTCCATGAAACACACATCATAGTAGCCGGCCAAGGTGCTCAGCTGGTGCGGCTGATTCGGGCATAGGGTAATGCCTTGCGTCCAGTCGCTGTTGGCCAGCTGATTCCATACGGTGCGAGCCACCTGGTAGCTGCTGCTTGACTGATGCAGCAAACGGTTTTGTTTCAAGTACACAATGTAGGCGGCTAGGATGTGAGCACTGAATCCGCTGAAGCCGACATCCAGCTGCCGTTGGCGTAGCCACACCTTAAGCAACACCAAACCCTCCTGGAAGTTGCGGTGGCCAGAGAATGTGTTCAGCAACAGCTTTTGATTCTCAGCTAGCGTTAAGTCGAAGAGCACATTTGCATTGTAGTGCTGGGTGGAGGGCAATGTTTCCGACTCATTCCATTTGTCGCCGAAGAATGATGGCCGAATATTGTTATTCCAGGGCACGAAGCGGCTCAGCTTGAAGATGTCCTTCGGCGCTGTGATATAGAGGCGCAACGACAAATTTTTACCTATCTTGCCTGCGGGTGTTACTTCAAGCACTGGCTTCAGTGGATTATTTGCATGGTAGTTGTAAGCGAACTGATCCGCAGCGAAGGCTGGTAGCTCCTTTAATTTGCTGGCAATCGTCGCGAGGTATAGGGCGCGCTTTTGATCGTAGATAAGATTAAGATAGTCCTCCTTTTGAAAGCACTTTTCGGGTATTTCCAGAGCCACATCCGCTACAAGTTTTGGACCCAGCAATGTGCCTATGGCCGCTGCGCCAATCAACTTTGGCTCTGCAGTTGGAGCCAGAAATTGAAAATTAAATGGTTTCTTGTGCAAGTGTAGAGGCACTTCCAGTTTACAGTCATCGAGCAGTCCATCTTGGAGCTCGAGCACCGCAGTCGTAAGCGTCTCTAGCCAGTTTTCAATGTAGGTGCTGTATTTGGATTTGAGTTGAAGCTCCTCCAACATCTCTTTAACCTGCAGCTTGAACAGATTAGAGTGAAAGAGATTACGGGTGTCGCGTATCTCCTTTATTTCTTCTAAAGTTGGCGGCTTCACGTTCACTCCTGTGTGCTTAACTTTCTTTTTTTTCGCTTCGCTATTGGCGCAAGGCAGTTTACGTTTAGGCGCTGTAATTTCCTTTGGTTCGTCGAAGCCATCGTCGCTGCTAGTGACAGCGGCTGCAGATTGATCGCAGTAGGTTTTGGAATCCGTCAATAACATCTGTAATAGGAAATGACATAAGAGTTACGCCGGTACTCAATACTAGAAATTTACCTTCTTTTTTGATGGATTTTCTTTAATTCGGCCCATTTTGTTTATTCAATACAATCAACTAAAATAGTTCAAGAGCGTCCACAACAGTTGCACGTGCTACTTGGTATTGGTTTTAAAATTACGGCAAAAATTGCGCTTTTTTGCCACAAATTTATCGATAAATAAGTGAATTGAAATAGTATTTTCATACATTTCAAAATTTTCATTTCTGCTTTTATTAGTTTTGAAATGTTAATGAATGTATATATGACCAAGAAACGAAATATATAGCCATTCATCTTTTTGACCTTCACATTTTAATGAAATACAATGTATTTAGTGTAATTGTTACATTTTCAATTATCAACGAACGACTTCACCTTTTAAAAGGAAACTTAACACGCAACAAATGACATATTTAAATACGGATTAATATCATAAAGAGATTTTTAGTTTACAATAAACAATTTTTTTAATTGTCGTTATGAGTTTACAAATCGAATATATTTAATATCGATGAAAAGCAGTGGCATGTCATTATCGATACTTTGTCGATATAGTCCCAATATCATACGATTAACAAAATACCAAAGTCGGTCACTCTGCTGAGGAGTAGTGCAAAGCAGATATTTTGCACCTGTATAGAAACTATTATCAGTTTTTTGCTGACACTTGGATTTTGTACTGTATTTAATGGTGCGGAATAACTGTAATTATGGAGTAACAACGATAAATTCCCTTTGTGAAATAAATTGTTGATTGCGTCAGTGTATGGTGCTTACACAGATGTTACCTTAAACAACACTTGTATGACAAGACCATTGTAGTAATTCAAATGAAAAGTGGCTTGAACTAAATTAAAAGTATTTCAACGCGCCTTGCTAAGGTCGTCGAGTGTTTTTAAGAGTTTTCCTCTGTCAAAACAAAGGCCGGCTAATTATTTTTATGTATTTGCCTAGTATATTTTCCTAAATGATTTTGTATCTCTTTCAACTTAGTATTTCGTCATTATTTATGCACGGTCACATTGCATCGTAGTGTTCAATTTGTGTGTGTGTGTGTGCAAGGCAGGAGAAAAAGTCGCTCCATTTTTCTCGTGCTCTCTTGCGTACGTTTGGCTTTGCTAAACAATTAGATGGCGAATCGTATAAATATTAAAAAAGTGTTTGCCTGACTTTTATGTAGGAAGCAAACACACAAATCCACGAAAACGCGCCGCATAATAAGTGTAACATTGCATACATATACCCGACTATAGAAATTGGCCAATCGCTGGTGTGCGTGTGTGTGTAACTGTGTAAGTGCGCGCGTGTGTGTAAGTGAGCAATGAAAAATGAGGCGTAGGTGAGGAATATGTGTGCAAAATTGTCGAAAAGGTACATAAAAAGTACAAATGTAGCCGTAAGCTAAACTTTATGACCGTGTGTTACAAAAAATCAGCCACGACATAATATAAATGACGCGTTGGCAATTAAAAAAATATGCCAAAATTCAAACAGTTAAAATTTGTGCACCCTGTAGTTTTGCGGTCGTTGTTGAGAAGCTTTTGCGTGCCGAAAGCATTCAAAAAAGTAATGAAATAAAAAACCACGTACAAATACAGTTAAAATTTGTGTGGCCTTCTTGTTTATGAAAAAAACAGAAATTTAAAAAAACCATGAACCATTTCTGCTCAGGTCAACCATATATTTATGTGCGGCCAAATGTCTATGCACTAATTGGCCTGATTCTTGATACACTTCCTTAGCATTGTATGCTTCAGTGATGGCGGCATTTGTGTCGTCTGATTGGGCTATATTTGACCTTCATTGAAGGATCAGTTAATTCATTGACAAGATAATTGTGATAGTTAAAACCATTTACATTATTCTTAGGCCAGCATAAGCGCCTGAAAATCAATGGACAAATGTATGCGGCAGGCACTCTCTCAGCTTTAGTGTGACCGCACCTAATACAGTGAATATACCACAATATACTGTTAGTACATCTTTTAGGTGCATTTTCGCACTCTTAAAATGTATGATGATTAAGTGATATTAGTTAAACAATGATTAATTAAACAGTTCAATGCAATGGAATTGACCAAATGCTGAATTTTTATGAGATAAATATATATGCAAATAAACAACAGAAAAAAATAATATATATATATATATATGTTTTTCTGTTGTCAATCTGAAATAAATGCAGTTTTCTTTTATTATACTCTATGTATTATTATTATTTTTTTTTTTATAATTACAGCCTGTTATGACATGCTAATCGCAGGGTCGGCCATAAGGTGTACATTCAACAGCGCTACCATCCCACAAAAAGAGACAAACAAACATATTTTCAATGTGCGCGCGCCAAATGACAGCTGACGATCGGTTAAATAGAATATGACTCAAAGCTAATCAAGAAAGAAAAGATCAAAGATAAATAAAACAAGAAACTATTGTTGTTAGTTGTCGTAGGCGTAACATTAGCAAAATACGTCAACCATAATTTACAAAAATTGTTAGAAATTTGTGGGGAAAATGTGCAAAAGTGTGTTTGTTAAATTGTTAGCCAAAATTATTTGTTTACCTAGTACTACATAGAACGTAACTGCCTTTCTTTATCCAACAAGAGCAACAATAATAACAAAGATATTTCGACGCACCGGACAAGCGAGCGAGCACTTAAATTAAGACAAACAGTAAATATATAATACAGCTGCATTCAACAATAGCCAACAACAACAACATTTAACATATAACAAATCACCAAGGAAATGCTCAAATTGAATACTTAAATGTCAAGCGACAGCAGCACTGATGCCACAGCAACAAACAACAGATCAACAAAAGCAACTGTAAGTTAACAGAAGAACAACAGAAGGGAGCAGTAGTAGGGTAGTTGCGAACTCGTGTCTAGAGAAGAGAGAGGAGCGAAAGAGAGAGGTAGAGTGTGACTGGAGAGAGTAGTGCAACAGAGCAACAGAACGATTGGCTTGCCGTATGCATTGGACGCAGGCGCGGCATGCGTGGATGTTAAGTGAGTGTGTGTGCGTGTGCCAGTGTGTGCATGCGTGTATATGTGTGTGCACGCACAACATAGCGGCAGCAACAACTAGCATCTAAAACAACAAACGATCAACAATAAAGTCCACACATTCAACAGTTTGAACGGTAAATTTGGAGCAACAATTCCGCATTTCTACAACGTTTTGGATCAATCTTATCAACAATCATTAGCCGTTGCTATTAGTTTCGTGCATATATATATATTTATACATATATATATTATCTTTGGAAATTCTGTGGAGAGTGATTGAACGAAACTTGCAACAAATACAACAACAACAACGTCAACATCAACAAGAACAGCAGCAATAATTACAATAATATTAACAATATGCAGCGACGCGAACGACAAGCGAGGTGAGTGTTAAATCTAATTCATTTCATCAAATACCTATTCCATCGATCAGCTATACAAATACCCTAACCCTCCGACTAACAGATTTGATTTCATTCAACGTTGGCTAAACGTGCTTGTTAGGACATTGCGTCAGTGGTATGCAAAGCTCACTCAAATCCCTCTTGCTTTAAATCTTCGAAAATCGTGCGTAGATTTCCCATTTTTCATTTATTCATTTCACATTTATCAATTCGTTTTGACACAACACTCAAACAACAACAAACTATTTCCAACTCGAAAAATTGCCCATTTGCAGCAACAATTATTCTTTCAAATGACTTAAGAATACTTTCTTTCGTTGGTTCACTGATACTTGAAATCGAATACATATTTCTAGAATATATGAAAACAAGTCAGTAAATCAATTAATTTTTATTAACAAACCAAGGAGCATTGCCGAGTACGATCATGAGCAATATTTTGTCAATCTTTTGCGTGTTATCTCGAAACTCAAGTAACGCGAAAAAACGTTCATTATAATGATTTATATATGTCTGTACAATTCAATGCGTTGTTGTTATCAGGGCGGGCGCTGCAGTTGCTGAGAAAGTTGAAAATAACTTGAAATGTTTGGCGATTAGATAATTCAGGAAGAAAGTATATCAATCTGTTGAACGTCGAAATCGAATATGCCTTTTATGTATAGGGTATTTTTACAAAGAAGTTATATTTATGATATAGACTTTGATCAGCTAGTATTGGGAATATAGATTAGAAATCTGTTTGAATTAACAAATGTTTTCTGTTTATTATTAATTTTTCTTATTTGAAATGAAATGAAGATCCGACATTAATATAAATATGTATGTTATGTCACCAAGGCAGTGTATTATAGACCTAGGACTACTAGATAACTCAGTTAATTATCGAAGTCGTGTAAAAAAAAGCTTGGGCTGAAAAGCAAGGATGGTAGTATATAGATGGCTATAGGCTAGTAGATACTGGATAGATAGGATATAGTAATAGTAATACATATTTAGTGGAGTATGTAAATCTGTGGATGAGTTCACTGGAATTAATAAAATCATCAGATTAATTAATAATTATTATTAATCAGTTAAGTTTGCATATCCCATTAACGAATTCGCTTCGATGAAATATACATTTTAATAATTTGTATGTTGGATTTACAATAGATATTTCACACCACTATGAATTGAATATAATTATGATAAAAGCAAGGGAACAGGAACAGAAATTCTATAATCTTAAAGATAAACTGATTAGGAACTGAAATACTGCCAAAAACAACATCAACAAGCGAAAAGTGGCGATCGAATATAATAATAATACTAATAATAGAAGAAACTCTATTTATAAATGTTTGGCAATTCGTGACGTCGTCGCAGTTAGTTAGAAATTAGCTTACAACGTGAATTCAAGGCGAAGCACTAATTTTTTCATTGGCCAGCGAGAGCACGTTGCCAGAGCCACCTGTATTCACGGCGTACTCTTCTAAAAACGTACAAGTTTTGTGGAAGTATAAGTGTATAAGTGTGAGTTGTTGCTCTCTTTTCGGTTTTCCATTTAGTCACTGTGCGCCAATGCTCAGCGGCTTTTATCGATGGCCAAGAGAAAAAGTCCAACTATTTTTTGTATATTTACATATATGTACATATGTATATGTGTGGACTATGAATTTGTTGTTTTCTCTAACATTTTATTTTTAGCAAATCGCATTTCTATTTAAACTTTTGTATTTTATTCGATTCTGTTTTCGACATCGTTCCGTGTTTTTTTTTTCGTCTTGTGTATGTTTGAGCACTTATTGTAATGCGATTCCTTGGCAGACATTCGCTTGTTGAAGGCTTGAATGAAACGTCAGTTCATTCTATAGCGGGCGGGAGGAGGATGCGTGTGTCTTGTGAGGAAGCGGAAAGTTGAGTTCAAATACCCACCCACACATATATATTTAGATCTATATTTCCCTCTCGCTTTTGCTCTCTGAATATTTGTACAAATTTCAGTTGCTGCCGTTTCCTTTACCTTGTGCCGGGTCTATTGACATTTCTAGGTTGCTGTTTGCACTAGTTGTCCTCTTTTTGTTTACGGTTCGCCCCCATCTATTATTATATTTAATATTATTATTCTTATTACTATCTTCATTCTGCGTAAGCCTTGTTTGTAGTCTGCATTTCGAGGTGTACACAGAGAATATTTTCTTGTCGCTTTTCCCTGATAATATTATTTTGTTTCGGGCCTAGACTGGAAACTAATGTTTCTAATAACTAAGCCCAAACAATGAGACCTTGGGGTATAATTACTTTTGTAACTTTATGGCTTCAAGTGGCGGGAATAAAAACAAATTGTAGACATTCTGCCGTTCAGAGAAAGAACTTAAAATTATAAAGAAGTTTCTTTAAATTCTATTTAGATATTCCGATATTATTAAAAAGAGTTCAATTCCATTTCGATATTTTGATCTGACTCGGGGAAGATGTAAATAACTGTTTAGGCGATTAACGGGAATATATAATGGGAATGAATGAATATTCTAATCCAAGGTAAAGGCCGAATATTGAAGCTGATTAAAAGAATAGAATGAATATCGTAATTCAAGGTGAAAGCCCGAGCAACAAGGATAAAGTACATTGGAATAACTAGAGAATGTATTCTTATTTAATGAAAATATTATATTTGTGTGTCATATGAACAGCTGTTGCATTGTGAAATGCAAACACGAGAATAATAACATGTCAAACCCAATCAGCCAATAGCGTCAACTGTGTAAACGTAACGGACTATAGATATACATACCTATATGATATGTATATAGATATATCCATATATCTATAGCCGATGCCTGCAGCAGTCTAGAGACTAGCGTGATGTTCATAATTAATTGATTAAATATTGAAATACCGATCTAAAGTGATTTAACCTTCGATTGAAATTTCATGGGCTGCATACTGCATATATATGTTGTAATTATCGCATGTGTTCGGAGAGCCTGCTGGCGACTTGGACTTGGACTTGAGATTGACTTACCATAATCAAAAATAAAAAGAGAGTAAAATAGGGAGAGAGAGAGAGAGAGAGCAGAGATAACACTCAAGTTTGTATATATATATGTGAGTGGGATGTTGTATTAATTCAAATGAAATTTATGCTAAAAATAAAATTAATGCTAAAGTAAAACCAGTTGCTTCGCTGGCTGTTAATAATTAAGATCACGGCTCAAACAGCGAAAGATGAGCGCCAATCAAGCACAACAAATCCGGGGCGCAAATGACCCTAGACAAGGCCTGTCTGACGGCTGTGTGTGGGGTTCATTAAATTGAAATTGTTCTTGAACTCAACTTTGGCCGTCACAGCGCGAATGCCTTTTGGCAAGTGAATTACTTGATGCAGGAAACATGACGGAAAATCTGAGTAACGCCAGAGAGAGTGTAGAAGAGAAAAGAGAGCTGAAAACTTGACCAACTTGTTAGCGCTTCTAATGAGTCAACGGCCATGTCTGCGTCGTCGTCATGGCGGAACAAGTGCCAGACGATGATAAAGATGACGACGCAGTCCAAGGCAAATAGAGCGGCAGTGCCAGCTGCAAGGAGCATTTAAAACTTTTTCTAAAGTAGTTGGCATTTGCTTTGCACTTGAATTCTCCAACGCCGTCGAAAGAGAATTGCGAAATTGAGAATTACAAGTGCGGAGAGCCAAGCTATAAATTCGAAATTTTCGCCATTTTTTAATGAGTAAGGCGTGTTAGAGGCCTTAGAGCTGAAAGGTGTAGTAAAACTTTAGATAATTCAAGTCAATTACGTATATGCTTGGCGTATTTATTATACTATTATGAGAGTCGATAGTCAAATTAGCTCTACTTATCATATACTCATTACATCGTATCATAATTAATTCCATCCATTAGTAAATAAAGGCGTAAATACATATAGATTCGAACTTCATTTAAGATGATTAAATATATGTGGATATGACTTGATTTATGTACACTTTGCAGTAAAATATCACATGAAAGTTTTCTTAATAACCCAAAATAAGAGGCATGTGAGTTTTTTTATCAGTGTAATTGTTTGAAATATCTTTTCATTTAGTGTTAGTCATCGTCTCTAAATGATTCAAAGCATTAAAGATAAAGATTATTTTGAGGATTCGCGCATTTATCAGGAACTGTGATTTTATTGACATCTATGACATTACTCATGGGGGAAAACTTAATCTATTCACAAACAAACAAACAAGCAAACATATTGAGTGTCTGTTACAGTATGCTAATGCCGCTGTTAATCAACACTGGCTGGCTAACTGTCAGTGCCTCGTGGCGCCTCCAAGCAGCTGTCAGTAATGAACAGCTTATAACTGTCAGTCACTTGACATTGCCATTTGCCGCTTGCCATTCACAGCGAAGTGTCGTCTGTTAAACTGCTTATCACTGTAAAGGCTGTAAAGGATTTCTGTTGACTGCTCGTCGTGGGCGGTGCAATATACATGGGTATGTTAGGTTACAAATTTATACACTCTCCTATGAAAAAAATGTGGTTTTTAATATACTTATGATTCAATGCACGCTGAAGAAATCTTATAGTTTTTTTTTTTTAACCGGTATGAGTTATGAGCTAGGATTTTTTTTTAAATATATATATTTATAATTATTATGAAATTATTAGCATTCTTCTACCTTTCATGCAAAGTTATTTTAGTCAAAAATGAACTAAAACACTTGTTTTATGTTTCTTCCGTTTTTTAGACATGTATTGAAAATACAGTTCATTCATTTCGAGCTTTGGAAACAGTTGTAGTGAGCTTTGACATAAAATTCAAAAAAATAAATTTATAATGAACATAAAGTAAATTTTATAAGTGAACAAAATTGATTTGTTGGGGAACGAGTATCACAGGTAAAGTTTAAACGGATTTTTAACCCATTGGTATGTTAAGAAACGGTCTCGCTGCTCTAAAGAGTGGGGACGTCTAAGATCTTTCATTCATTGTGGCGGCTGGGGATGTAATTTTGTTTTCCTCCTAGTTCTTCCTCATACAAAGTCTAATTGCTTTTCAACAGAGGTATTTCCAATTTGATAGATAAGGACTTGCTAGTGTATTATTTGATTAACACGACAGAAATTTGATGACAATCTTATTTTGAGTCCCTATGCAACAATATTTGAATTTACTACTTACAATGCGATTATTTACTCGCATAGTTTTCCCATTTGAGTACGCATACGATTATTAAGTATTTTCAGCTGTGACAAACTTGAATGTCATTTACAGTCTCTTCAAGGGCTCGCGATATCAGTTTCCATGAGTCACAATCGCGATGCCTGCGTCGCTGGACTTTGGGCATTGTTGCTGCGCCTAGCCTCAGCATGCTCACAGCTGTACATGTGTGCATGTGTGAGTGTTTGTGTGTGCTACTGTTTTGTTGGCTGGTCGTTAAATCCCATCGATTTGTTTGACTGTCTCTTCACTATGCACCTTTTTCTCACATCGCCTCCTCGGCTTGTGTGTCGTCCCGTCCTGCTCGCGCCCATTGAGCTTTTCGCTTCAAGCATGACTGGCATCTAATTTAATTAGATGAAAATTTCACACTATTGGTTTTTCGTCATCTTCCTCTTCTCCTGCTTTGCTTCATCTACTGCTGCTGACGTCTCCGACGCCGATGCCGATGCCGGTGATTTAGTTCTGTCTGTTATGGAGATACACACATTATTTGTATATATTTGCCGCCTAAGAAGAAAGCTTTAATTATTATTAATCGTGCCAAGGTGTTTTCCAAATTGGCTTTTCCTTGAGTACCACCTACTGGCTGCTCAAGTAGTCCATTTCCACACACCAACACATTGATTTCCGTTTAATACAGTTTGCTTAAATTCTAGCGATTGCAACACACGAATGCACTTAGACCTCGTCTCTCTTCGCATACATATGTATGTACATAAATATGTGTATGTATGCATGATTATATGTAAATACCGCTATCTCTTTCTGGCCACATAACATCCCCATCGGTTCCTTATGTTTTGATTAAACATCAACATCTTATGGCCTTTAGCATGTTGTTTCTTCTGCTATTTCTTCATGCACCCACACAAATTATCAGACGTTTCAAAAGAGCGAACGAGTGACAGAGAGGTAGGAGAAAGAGAGAGAGAGAGAGAGACAGCGACATTGACAGCCGCTAACAGCTTAATGACGTCATTGGCGCATAATGTTTGATGGGTCACTTGTTTCGTTTCGTTTCTCTCGTTCCATCGTGCGAACGTTCGCCTTTCCATCGTTCCGCTGTCCGTCTGCGAGTCGTGTTTTCTTTTTATTTCTTTTTCACATTCACATTTTCTTTTTTTTTGCTAAATCCGCAATTTGTCCTTGTTTTTATGTGCCACAGCTGCTACTCACTTTGTTGGTCTGCCAGCCTACTTGCTCCGCTTTCGACCCGCTTACCCCGGGCCTTCTTTTGTTGAGTTTTCATCAGCATTTCAGCCTGATTATTGAAGCCACTTTCCGGCTGCCGCACGCAACTTTTGCCTTGCGCTGCGGTCTGTGTGGGACAGGTGGCAACTCTGTTATTGCCCGGCCTACACCACGCTACACTTACAGTTACTATTCTACTCTACTTGTTGTAGTTGCTGCTGGGATAGCGCAAAATTTAGGTTATCCCAACCCCACAATGCTATAAAAAAATACAAAAAATCATAAAAGTCGTACGAAAAGTTGTGGTTTATTATGTATGTTGTATGTGTGCTGGTTGTTGCCTGTTGGTTGGCAACAATGCGACACCGACCTGGATATTTGAATACCCTGAACGACTGCAAGGTATACTAGACGGTGCAGGCAATAGGAAATATCTGAGAATCAACGCAAAAATTCCATAAATACCCTAAATTCTATTGCCTGGACTAATGTCCAGGCGAGGTATGCCTATAAAGCTTAGTATTAGTAATAATAATGATTTTCATTTCACAGGCATTATTTTTGAATTTTTATCCCATTAAAAATAATTATATAACGTATGCGTATTTATGAACGTCTTACGCGACCCGCTTCAAATGTCGTTGAACTGCAAATCAAAATGTTAAAAATGCTCATTTCAAATTGTATCCATGTCATCAATGGGTTAAATAAAATACCATATGCCTCTGTTGCGGCTGGTCGTTGTTAAAAGTAACAGCGAACAGCTGGTCACATATCACAGTTAGGTATACATATATACATATCCATATGCATATGTATGTGTCAGTATATCTTTGTGTTGTGTGTGTATGTGCGAGGCCAAGGCACCTGCGCATGAGTCACTCAACTTCAGTTTAAATCTGCGAGCTCTCTGGTCACATTCAATTGCTTGGCAGATCTCTGCTGCCGGCTTTGCTGTATTTTATGCGCGTGTGTGTGTATATGTGTGCATTGTATTTTTGTACATGCTCGTGCATGTGTTTGACAGGTGCTTCTTGTATGTGTAACAAGTTTGTGATGTAGTTTTTGCTCTGACATATGTGCACACACATACATAATTATACATTTATATACAGATGTATGTATGTGTATGCACACAAATACGAGAACAACTATTTATCATTATCAATACTTCTGTCGTTTCGTTCTCTCGCACATTCACTGCGCTCAAGTGTTGTGTGTATTCCTCCCCTACGACGCGACGACAGTAACGACAAGGGCAGCAACAGCAACAGCAACAGCAGCAGCAACAATAATTACATACTAATACAAAATGCTCATTTGCCGCATTTTAATTTTCACACGCTCACAAGCACAAGTGTTTCGTATCTGTGGCTGCGCCAGTGCCAGTGCCAGCAGCAGTAGCTGAACCTAGTTCTCTCCGTCTCTCTCTATCTCTGTCTTTTTGAGGTCTCTCGCTCGCTCACTCTCCCAAACGCTTCTCGCTCGTTGCTGTTTTCAGTTGTTCGCAGTTCGTACTCTCAGTTCGTTTTCGATCGTGCGCCGTAGCAGTTGTCATTTCTTTGCGGCCATTATCGGTGCTGTTAGCGTAAAAAAAAAGAACAAAAATAAAAAAAAAGCAAAAGCAAGTTGTTTTTGCAACGCTCACTCGCGCGGAGCGCTGCGGGTGTGCATACAAACAACAACAACAACAAAGAAGTAGCACTAGCAACACTAGCATAAGCATACGCATGGAGGAAATTCTGTATGCCGTTGCATGCGTGGCTAAGTGAGTGTATGTGTGGGTGTTTACACATGCATGCACGCGCATACAAATGAATTATGTGAATGTGTGCGTGTATGTGTTAATCACTTTATCGTTGTGATGTTTTTGTTAATTTGTGTTTGCTCCAGTTTGCTGTCTGTCACATTTTCCAAAGTTGTTAGTTTATGCACACAGAAAAAGAATACATATTGTCTGATAATTGTGTTGAGTTTGTTTTGTGTTTGAAGTTTGCACTCAATAGTATGCACCTGAACAGCACTGTGACTCTCAAACTGTAAAAACTTATCTTGACTGTCGTTTCTGTCTCGTTGCTGCCTACTCTGTTAATGAGTCGCTCTCTCACTCACACCCAGAATGGAGATACTCTCTGTGTGTTTGTGTGTATGTGTGACTGTGTATATCTATTTTCTGATTTGAGTCAGCTGTCTTTTTGCCCCTGTGCTTTATATCTTCTGCACAACTTTAACGAGTTTTAAGAGTGTTATTCTTAGCTTGCCATCTTGCTCACTCGCCCGCTAGCTCAAGCAGCGCAGCGCACTTCTTGCACATTTGTTTATTGTTGATGCTGCTGCTGGAGTTGTTATTGCTGTTGTTGTTTTTCTTTCGGCGCGGTGTGTACACCGGCAACACGAAACTGGTTTTTCGAGTTATTTATGACTTTTTCTACAATTTATATTTTGCCTGTGCTATGCCTGCTTTTTCGGTCTCTGTATCTCTTCTTTGTCCCCACATGTACAAGATATACGTATATAAACACATAAGTGGTCCTCAGACATTTGACCTGCAAAAACAGCTAAGAGACACAACAGTTGGGGGCGCCTCCGCTTCATTAATTTCATAATGTGGCGAAAGTTGCATCTCGAATTGCAACATCTGATATTTGAGCGGGGGTACAGGCTCACTCTGGTTCACTTACACACACACACGGGGCTATGCAGACGCAAAGCGCAGCGGATATGACAAATTACAAAAAAAAAAAAAAAAAAAAAAAAAAAAGCAACTATACGCAATTTTACATATTCCACTCAAACTCCCAGCACTCGACAACGACAACTTAACACACTCAGTGTGCTGACTGTAGTTGAGCTTTAATTGTCGAGCGACCGACAGGCAAACAGACAGAGATGGAGAGAGACAGCAGCAAACACAAAAACAAAAGCAAAGGCAACAAAAATTAGTGGAGACTACTGCTGCCATTGTTGTTGTAGACTTTAGTGTATATTGTGTAAAATAGAAAGCGCGTTGGTGTTAAATAATCGACGGATGCAAAAAATAATAATAATAACAATAATAATAAAATAATACAATTAATGAATACAATATAAAGGAAAAAAGTTTGGCGAAAAGTGAAGTGTTTTCTGTGCGAAAAATGAAAATAGTTTTAATCATTAATAAAGAATTAAATCCAAAGAGAAAGAAAGTAATAAGTAATTATATTTTTCAATTAATAGAAAATGCCAAAAAATAATGAAGTGCATGTGCAGTCTGCATATTGAATGATAAAACAAGTTGCAATAACAATTAAGCAATTAAAAAAACAAGTTTCAATTAAAAAAAAAAAAAGTACAACATCTGCAACGCGCAGCAACAGACGCTGCCAATCAACGAGCTCGCGAGTGAACGGCCGCACCAGCAGCAGCAGCAACAGCAGAAGCAGAGGAGCCAAAGAAACAGCTGTGCTTACAGTTTGACAATCAACATTAGCTCTGCGCTGCTCCCCCGCATCGATTTCGGCGTGAACACATGAGACCACAGCGGCGTTCACTGAGCGCGTAAAAGAGAGCGAAGCAGAATTAAAAGCGCCGTTAAACGGAGTTTGCCGGGTTAGTGTAACTTGTCTACACACATGCATACATATGTAGGTATGTGTGCATATGTTGTTGAACGTGCATGCTTGCTTGTGTATGTATGTAAATGGATGCGTTCGCATTTCAAACTGTAAATTTGAAGCTGGTAGTGTTACCAGACTCCCAACATTTTTTCTGCCATCAACAAAAGATAAAAATAAAAAACTTTGACCTCCAAGCTGCAAGATGAGACACGCACACATTTGCCTGTGAATGCATATGGCTGTATGTGTTTGTGTGTGTATATTTACTTCCACACTCGAAAAAGTATTGTGGCCGCCAATGCACGTGAGGCTTTTCAATGCCGTCAGTTAAGGGGAACGGGCAAGTGGGCGCGGGCAGCGGTATTGCCGTCCTTCCTCAAGCGGAAGGAAGGAATCGCAAAAGTAGAACGAGAAGCTTTATCGGAGGCGGTGGGGGCAGGGATGATGGCATATTGCAATGCTAACGAGCGAGAAGGTTGTCTATGCAGGAAGAAGACACTAGAGAACAAATTACAGACAATTTATATATGTATGTATGTACGTATGTGTAGCTGTACATACATATGTATGTGTATGTGTAGAAATGTGTGTATAATTGGCTTGGTGGGCGTTTTCGCTATTCTGCTGATAAAGTTTGACCTCTAAAGCTCATTTACATAGATTTTAGCTCTTGCACGTGTGCGAATTGCGAACTAAACTAATTAAGTAGCCAACTGCCTGGCCCCCTAAACAACACACACATATATATATATATATAGAAGTGCTTACACACACACACACATATAGATCCATGCAAAGTAAGTGCATAGAGAGATGCATAGTCAATGTTAATCTAGCATGCAAAGGTCAATCGGCCATTGAGACACCGTTCAAACATGCCAGCACACTTACACTCACTCATATACACAGCTGTAGTCGTCAGTGGGGCGTCTGCAGCTATTTCTGCTGCTGCTGCTGCTGCTGTTCCCTCTCATTCGTTGCTATTTCTTTTTACCGGCGCTCTTTTTAGCGTTCTCCACTCGTTCTCCGTCATTTTGACTCTCGCTATTGTTTGTCTGTCAGCGATGTCGCGGCCCCTAATCAACGCGCCCTTATCTAGCCAATTTGTTTTTTTTTTTTCGGGCTGTGTGTGTTTGTGTGTACTGCAGCTTCGTCAATGGTCGGCGTGAGCGTGTGTGTGTGCATGAGAGATTGTCTTTGAGTGCGTGTGTGAGTTCTTTGCTTATCATTTTGCTCAGCTTGTTGTCTTTGAACATGTTGGAGGAGGGCTCTGTGGGGGCGCAACCGGCTGTTCATTTATGTTATGTGAATCAAAACGTTGTCATTATAGTTGTTGTTGTTGTTGTTACCGTTGTTGCTTAGGCGTTCGCTATTGCTACGCTTGTTATTTACTGCTGTGCTTTATTCAGTTCGTTTCTCGCATTATTTTATTTTTATTCTTTATTCAACGTCAAATGCCATTGGAAGTGGATATTGACATGTGTGCCGCAATTCGATTACAAACAGCAACAACAAGTCGAAGAAAAGACAATAATATGCATAAGCAATAAAACCAATAACAATGCGCATTGTTGGCAGTTTGTCAATAGAATCGAATTATGAACATTCTATTCTATTCATTTCGAAAAAAAAAAAAACAACTTTATTTCTAATTTTAAATACAAATGCGAATGAGATTTGCATTTCAAATGCTTGAGGAGTGTTCACTGTAAGCCTTTCTGCTGGCCATTTGATATTCATTGGAGATTCGAGTTCCATTCAAAATAAAATAGAAAAGAACTGAACTAAAAAACTTTGCAATTGATGGCCTTTCTATTTGTGTGCAGCAGCGCCAGATAAAAAGCGGCCCCAAGCCGGAAGGATATAAATAATTGGCAAAAGTTCAGTTCACTGCTTCCGGTTCGTCGTTGATAATGAACTCTTCAATATGTGATTTATCAATGAAATACACATACATTCTCAAAATAATTGTAATTGACTTATCTAAGCTAAGCAATTTATCAAAGTAGATTTGATATTGTTATCACATATAGAAGTGTGTAATAGCAGCAGCAGCAGCAAGAAGGTCTGGGAGATTCCAATAATGTTTTTGCATTTTGTTTTCGCCATGATTTATATTCAATTGCTGTCGGACAATTAAAATGAAATTGATTTGTGTCTAAAAATAGCAACAACGCAATTGCTATGCACAGGCGAAAATAAGTAAATAAACAAGAAAGTAACTAAATAAAATGAATAAAAGACGCAAACACGTCACAGTTCGAATCTATTTGGGATAAGGCGAACGAGACAACGAATAGTTGATAAGGCAATCAGCTTATCACTTGTTTTATTTATCAAGTATTCCTTGTGCATGTATGTAAATGCACATACAATGTTAATACACATATATATGCATATACATACATACATTTTATTTGTATGCGTTACTAGCAACAGTTCTTTTCGATTATGCTTTATTTTCTTGTTTACTTTTAAGCTCCCATTTATTGTTGTCGTCGTTTTTTGGGCTGTGGTTTTTTTTTTGCTACTATATATTATATAATCGTTGCCGCTAAACAGATTTTTGTAAGGTTTCTGGTCTAAGTTTTGCTTAATTAAATTGACAAATTGAGTTGAAATGCGAGACAGATTTGGACTCACAGTTTGACAAGCATTGGTGGTCAATAGCAAAATCGATAATTTGATAAATTATGCAAATTGCTTTGGCTAATGCTAAAAACTTTTCAATTGGTGTTATTGCTATTGTTGTTGTTGTTGTTGTTGTCGCTGCTAAGTGGTGACACCCGTTTTGTCAAGTTTCACTGGGGATTTTCCGCCTATTATGACGAATTTCCAAACTCAATTTAAATCGCGCCGCCTCGTTAACTTCTCTTTCCATTTTTGCTTTAAGTTCAATTTTTGTCCAATTTGCGCTTGGCTCTCACCTGTACCTGTGTGTGTGTGTGTGTGTGTGTGTGTGGAAAACCACATTTCCATGAAAGAGTTTATTTTTAGCCATTGGCTTATTTTTAATTAAATATCGATTTTATTCTAAAATTGCTCTACATAGATTTCCTTTTACTCTGACAGAATGTTATACTGTTGTATGCGAATTATGTTTCTAATAGCTCACAGTAAAAAGGTTTATAAAAGGTAGATATATATAGAAGTTAAATATATTAATTTGTAGTTATATATTTTGATTTTATTTCCAAAAGGAATGAAAGCTTATTTTTTTTTTGGCTTATTGGCAATCGAATTAGCCGCGCCTAATTGTAAAATTTGTACTTTTTCCCTTTTTCAGGGCATAATAACAAAGTCTCAACAAAGTATCCTGCAGTCGGTAGTGCCCGACTGCAATTTCTCTCTCACTTGTTGCAAATTTATTTAGGGTTTTTCCTTGTTTTATTAAACGGAAGTTCACTTATTTCTGAATGTTACTGAACGGTGTTTTATTTATTTCCAAAATGACTTGGGAGAGCTATATACATATATTCTGTATTATATATCGGCAGGAATTTAATGTGCTTGACTAAAATTAAATATTTTGAGTACATAATAAAAAAGAGAGTTGTTTTTAATATAAAATAATATATGATATTTAAAATATCAACCTTATTCATAAGAAAAAATTTATTGATCAACGTTTTTAATGGAAATCTTTAGTTTGTAATTAAAATCTTTTTATTGAATACTAAAAATATTATAATTTAAATATTTTGTGAGATTCAAATGCCCAAATAATCTTTTATGATTGATTTTGTTTAACTCATGACTTGATAAAGCTAACTTATTTTTTCGATCACAAAGAACAGTTAGTTAACTCTGTGTGTGAGTGGGAGGGGTTGGTTTTGTTGTTTCCTTCGGCTAACAGCCAACAACCGGTCAACGATAGCCGGGCCAGCTGTGCGATTGTCCCGAATCCAACTGGGAGCCTTTTCCTAGCATTTAATTCATAAAACGAATGCTGGGCAATTTAAGAACAAAGCCAAAGAGAAAGAAAGAGTGTGTGTGAGAGAGAGACAGAGAGTGAGAGAGAGGGCAAGAACTCGTTTGTGAAGAGCTAAAAAATAAATAATAAGTAAAGTGAAGTGAAGCGAACGACCCGAAAATACTGTGAAAACTCAACTGTTGTGGAGCTTGCTGTGAAGTTCGTTGCGACGATCGATCGATGGATTGGTTTGAACCAGTTTTCGCTGCAGGATATTAAGCCATAAAACCAGGCAGGCCGCAGCCGACAAACCGACCAACCAACCAACCAACCGAGCAAGCAAGCAAGCAGCCAACACATCAGCGACAAAGAGGCACAAAACTGGTTTCTCTTTGCAGTTTGAGCTTGAGTTTCGATTCGATTTAGTCCATTGCCTTCCCACTACCCACTTCAGCAGCCCACTTTACGCCCCTTGCCCTCTACACACACACACACACACACACACACACACATATATATATATATACGCACACGCATGCAGAGCAACAGCAATTTGCAGAAAGTTGGCTGTTACTGCCCTGGGCTTAATTGTTATCGGCGGTTTATACTCTTTTTCCTTAACAGTAGTGCTTAACGGTACAATTATCGATGTTTTGGATTTTATATAGTTCTATGTGTGCATGTGTGTGTCGGGGCACTGATATGACTGTAAACTGATACCGAATAAAGAAATTTATAGTTAAATATACAAACATGCATAGGAATATGATTTATCAATTTTATTTTGCTTTTATTTTTAAATTCATATTTTATTTTATTTATTTATTTTTTGTATCTGTCCTAAGTTAAACAATAAGCATAAAGAGATATTTATATTTCGATTCATGACAATCTAAGAAACAAGTTTTTGATGTAGGAATTATGTACATTTATAAGAAATTTGTATAATTTATATTATAATTATATATATATGTATATATACATATATACATAAAAAATATTATGAAAAAAATAGTACAAGGAATTTAAATTAAATTTTCTTTTCATTTGCGCATTTTTTTTATCAAACGTAAAACTATATATGTATTGTTTATATCAATACAATAATTATAATTTACATTGATATAAACTTATATTTTAGATATTAATATATTTCTTTCATCTATCGCAAATTCCTCGCATAGAGGGATTTAATGTTTACTCAAAGGAATTCAAATATTTGAGCTCAAAGCGCGATATTTTTTTACGTCATTTGTTTTTAATAATACAAATAAATAAATTAATTATATGTAGCCTCAACTTGTGCATGGTATACATATATCGATAGAGCCTTGGCATTTTGCTCAGGGGGTAACTCAAGATAAACGACACTTGCCGAAGGAAACTGCGTCAACCTTAGTCAGGCATGGCATTGGGTTTCCCTTGAGATGCCCATTGCCGCCGTGACTCGGTGCGTTGCACGATGTGGCAGATGTTGCAATCATTTGAATGATTGACCTGACATTGAACTAGATTTGCAACAGCAGATTTTCCACGCCATGCCACGCCCAAAGACGCTAAGCACATTGTGAGTGCCAAGCAAGCAGCACAGCATAAAAGGCTTTTGTCTTAATCAAATACACACATACATATACATGTTGTATGCGTGTGTATGTGTGGGCATGTATGTAATTCATTGTGCCCATAATATTTCTGAAAGCCCAGCTGACGCGCTCAACGAATGAGTCACCCAAATTGGTTCCGCGCGGGCGGCCACATTATATGACCAAAGGGGGGAAGAGTTGGAGTCGTCGTAGTCGTAGTCGCAGTCGCAGTCGCAGTCGCGTATCTATGATTGGCTGCGGGTTGTCTGTGGCTCGCTTTGTTGTGGTTATTGCGAAATGCAAGCGAAAACTTTTGTGTCATTGTCCTTTGCCACGCCAAGCTAGTTTTCAAGATACTCTCTCTTGTGGGCTAAGCAGTCCTCTGCATTGCTCAATTGATTGGATTGAAAAGCGATTTTATTCAATAGCAATTAGATTATTTTTTTGGTATACCCTGAACCCATTAAAAATGCGAAATAAGAGTAGAATTTATGCAGGAAAACCTACAGCAGGAGGCGTGGCAGAACCCATAAAGTACATACATCCTTGATTAAGACGACGAAGTGAGTCCATTAAGCCATGTCTAGGCAGGCAGAAGTTGTGCTCTTAAAATTTTAAATATCTATCATACGAAGTACGAGTTTTTTTTTGTTTTCCCTTTCCTTTATAAAAATGAAGAATTAGTTATTAAATACGAATTTCATTATAATATTACAGTTGAAGAGTTACAAATTTACATTTAATAAATACAATTATTAATTATTATCAAATGTATATCTCATAGTTGTATTCAAATTCTTTTAGTTTTCGACATTCTATGCTAATCGAGTTAGCATTGAGATGTGAGAGTATTTCACATTCGATCACTACTAGCCGCAGAAGCGTTTCGACCAACTTGTTCTTGAACTGTTGTAATCCTCGATATAAGTTGGGCACATTTTGTATTCGTAGTCGGCCACAAGAGAATTTTAAATGATCTTTTCGAGATCCCAAAGCTGTTTAAGGAAACTAGTTGACATTTCTAAAAACACCCCCACCAAATAAAAAAAACTAAAAATATTAAAAAAAAAAAAGTATATTTATAAAATATACGGTGCTTTGCTTTTGTCGTCTCTCAAAATTGAATGTATCGTACACCAAAAAAAAAACCCCAGTACGTACATCACAATTCAAACACAACAAATACAACAAATCATCAGCCGAAAGAGCGCCAGTTACTCGCGAGAATCGCGGCTGTGGTCTCTATATATCAACTCATTGTTTACGTTCGTTCGATTAGATAGTTTTGTTAATTATTGTTTCTGGTTTGGTGAGACTTGGAATTAATGGCGCCCAAGTTGATTGAAAAGTTTAAAACCTATCTCAGGTTGTGTTGCAAGCACATACACACTCGCACATCAAATACACACACACACACGCATACACAAACACCCACACATACCATAAATTGATACATCAATATATATATATATCTAATCAATGTCATCTCTATCTCTCTCTCTCTTTGCCTCTCTTTCCCTTTCTTATCTTTGCAGTGGCGGCGGTCCACAGACAACAACTGCCGGTCCATCCGCTGGTAATGTAGCAAATGCTACCATTGCCGGTGGTAAGAGCACAAGCAATAACATGTATTCCACCCGCCAATCTGTAAGCACCACAACCGGTGTGCTCATGGTCGGACCAAATTTTCGTGTCGGTAAAAAAATTGGCTGTGGTAACTTTGGCGAATTGCGTTTAGGTAAGTTCATTCATTGAATTTTATATATCGTAAGCTACTAAATTTGTAATGAGAATGGGGAATATGAAAGCGTTGCCAGGGAGGAGGAGGGGCTCACATTGGAAAGTTTGTAAATGTATTGAAATTTAGTTGCAATAGTTCTGATCCCGCATATAAACAATATTTGGGTTGTGAGTGAAGTTTTCGAAACTCTAGGGTCTTTGGTTTATAGCCTTAGGAAAGGGAGATCTTCTATTCCAAAGGCTAATTGTCATGAAATACTGCGTGTGGGTGTCTGTGTGTATATATTCTTGAGACAGGAATCCTAATTGAACATGTTAGTTGATCTGCTTTATAGGGTTACTTTAACTCGGATTTCGTTTGAAAGAGTAAAGAAACTGTAATTCTAAGAGATATCGGAAAGAGATAAAGAGATAAAGGAAAATCATTCGTTTCGTTGACAACCTTAGCATCATTTGAATATGCCTGGTAGTTCTCGAAGTGCCTAAACTATTTCACTTAAAGTAGGCGTAGTCCTAGTTGGAATTGGCTAACGATAACAGCAATTGGTTATAAACAAAGATTTAATTTATTCAAGTGGATCATGATGAATTAATTAGCTGTGCATAAAAAAAAGTATCTGTTGAAAGAGTAAAGAAGAAGAAATGAAAGAAATAATAAACGAAGTCTATATATTATAAGATATACATATATTATATCTGAATATGCTAGGATTTCTTAAAAGGTTCAGTATTACTTCTAATAGTAGGGATAAGCCTAAGTATAATTATAAAAGCTAGAATTACATCAACTTGTTGAGGGTCTCTAGATAGAATTAAAACAAAATAATATGCGATGAATAACTGCCACCTGAGAATCGCATTGAAGCGACTTCAAAGCGTATACCTCAACAAAGAGAAGTTGGCCACAAGCTAAAAGCCAACTTTCACAGTCAGTGGGTCAACATAACAGTATCTTTATGAGCTTATCAGAAGTGTATCTGAATCAAGTCTTACATCATTAGTCGCCCCTCTTACACCAAGAAGTTGGCTGATTGCGAGAGACGCGCGTCTCATAACTGTAAAGAAGTTGTAAATTACGCTTACGACTCGACTCGACTCGACTCGACTCGACTCGAAAGTTATTTTGTTCTCTCGCTGTGCGCTTTAACGCCCACAAGTTTTCATTTATCATTTTTGTTTTCTATTCGTTAAAGCTTTTGGCAGGCGACACGACGCGTTGTTGGCTTCGAGTACTTTTGTATAGCCATCTTTGTTGCGACTTCCTTTGCATGTGCATTCCTTTTCATGGCTGCCAACAGTACAGCAGAGGGAGAGAGATAGAGAGGGGGGGAGGTGGGGAAACAAAACTGGGGAAACCCCAATGGGGTTTTTTTTTTTTTTTTTTTTTCGTTTTTGCAAAATACAAAATAAAATGCCATTCCATTTTGCCATCTGTTTTGTTGTCCCAGTCGTCGTCGTCGTCGTCGTCGCTGTCGCCGTTGTTGTTGTTGTTGTTGCTGTTGGCATCGCCACTTTTGCTTTGTTTGCTAAATGCGCTTTTATAAAATTGTGTTTTTCTTGCTGCTACTTCGTTTGGTTTTTACCTCTCCTTCTGCTTCTTTTACTTTTGTGGGCTTGCCACTTCCCTTTGTGCATTTGCATACATCTGTTGCGACTGTTGCTGTTCGTTATTGCCAACAGGTAGCCAGCCGTCGTCGTCGTCGTCCAGTGCTGCTTAAACTGTTAAGCAGCTATAGTCGCGCGTCGCTTTGAATGACAACTAATTGCATCCGCCCCAACATTCTATCTCCCAGTTTGCTCATTTTTTTTTTGCTTACCTGTTCCTTCTCTCACGTTTTCTTTGTCTCTAGTGTCTGGCTAGGTATTATTCCCCAGCCAGGTGATCATTCAATGTCTTAAGCTCTGGTTTTTGCTCTTAACACATGTATATGCATATGCATGTGTGTGCTTGTGTATGAGTCACTCCACAGTTTAACAGGTAATGAACTGTGTGCATGTGTGCGTCTGTGTTTTCACATACATACATACAGTTGTCAGTTATTCAAACAAAGCTGTGTTTAATTAGCAATAAGGCAAATTTAGCTTTGCTGGGATTGCTGTTCTATCTCTAGAGCTTAGTCTAGTAGTATTACTGCTGCATAGGAGAATATACAGATATAGATATGATTCAAATGATTCACATTTGATTACATTATTCAAAAATTTACCCCAGAATAATTTACAGTCGTAATTAGATTATTTTAGGTTTACTTTAAGGCACGAGAATGCACAATTTCATTTGCTTTCATTTTATTCAGGGAACTACACATTCTAATTCAGAAATTAGCCAATAAATTTATTTAACAGCGTTCTGTTATCCAGCTGTTAATTAACATGGCATTCTCTACGAATTTAAACTTTTGCCAATTGTGTTCTTGCTTCGTTATAGCTTATGCTAGGGCATTGCATTATTATTTATTTTTATTTAATAGCCTTTACGAAATGCTATGAAATTGAGTTTAGTCCAATTATTATAATTGTGCCTCTATTAATTGTGGGAGAGTGTGTAAATCGTGTTGTTGTTTTTGGGTCAACTTTTGTTTATTTAGTTAATATTGTTGTATTTATTGTTCAAGAAAATGTGCCTTTGTTATGCTTCTAGATTTAATTTATGTGCGTGTTAGATTGTATGTATACACACACACACACACCACATTCACTGAAAATATAATGCATAATGTATTGTATGTGGCCTATACTCGTGTATATATTGAGTTAGGTCAGGAGAGCTTTAGCTACGCTTGAATAACAGCACGCTTCTAATTTAAGTTAAGTGGAATATAAAGCCGAAAAGCGGCCAGCTTTTATTGTTTCTATATAATTACCAAAGAAATTAGGAAATGTTAATCGTTGAGGTTTATAGTAGTAATATATTATAGACTGTGCTGAGAATAATTCTACAACTGTTTGTTAAATTTTCTTTTCGAATTTTAGTTTTAGAGAAAGTCTTATTTACTTTACTTTAGCTTTTCCATGAAAAATCAAAATTCTATTCGGAAACATATTGCATGAATTAATCAAAAATGCAATTTGTTTCGGTCAAATGGAGGCGACGCGATATTTACAGTTACAAATTGTTTTGTTTTTATTGTGAGTGGCATAAAGTATGAATCAAACAAAATGAAATTGGTAAACAACAAATTCATGGAAAGCAAGCATGGGGCGTGGCAGACCCAGACCAGACCGTTGGCTGTTGCTCCATATACAAATTTGCTTTGTTGTAATCAAAGTCATGCGGCTTTTCGCACACATGGCGGCTGTGTGTGTGTGTGTGTGTGTGAGTGTGAATGTGGGCGAGTGATGACTATAAATGTTGACAATGTTGTGGTGAGCGATAAGCTCTTCCCCCTTTACTTCGTAATCATTCATGACATAATTTCGCACCTAGCGGCCTTTTCCTTCATATATAACATTTTTATATGTATATTTCGTTTTGATTTATGCAATTAACTGAATACAAAAGATAAACGTGTATGCGAGTTAATTAATCAAATCGCTTTAGCTCGGAATAAAACCACGCAAACCGCAAAATCAGGCAATTAGTTTCCATTATTTATGATTTGAATTGGGCGCCGAAACAGAACCAGGAGCTAATATAGTATATTTGTATGAATCGCTGTTTAGATATAGGAATATAGAAACGTAAAACAGCAAATCTTTCAATCTACAACTACTATAATGATATACGATAACTATGTAAACGAAGAGTCAATTTTCAACTCTGAAAATAATGAGCGTGAGAGTAAATATAATCCGTTGGGATCTCGCATTTCCTGGGCTGGGAATTAGTTGGATCGTTTATCAATCGCATTTCAAATGGTATTCTCTTAATGGTCAGGTCGACGCATGTGTTGCTTTGGAGGTGCTTCTGGTGGTGGGCGTGGCGCTGATAATGTTACAGGTAGGCTAAGCGTCATCTGCATGAATGTTTGTTCCGCCCAGTTGCAGTTGTGCTCTTGAGCATGATGTTATGTATGTATGTGTGTGTGTCTGTCTGCCTATCTGCGTGTGCGTATGTGTGTGGGAGTCTCTTGGTTTTCGAGGCATGTAACGGGATTTTGGGACAGTTTTAAAAAACCATTTAATCACTTTAATTGAACAATTTGCTAATATTTCCTTCTCTTTCTTTTGCAGGAAAAAATCTTTACAACAATGAACATGTAGCAATAAAAATGGAGCCTATGAAGTCGAAGGCTCCACAACTACACTTAGAGTATAGGTTTTATAAGCTATTAGGATCACATGGTATGTTAAAATGTTTTTATTATATCTATTGAATACACATAATATGCCAACCTCTACTCCGTCCCGTAAAATTGACTAACAAAAAAAACCATAAGGCCAAAAAAAAAAAAAAAAAAAAAACAAAAAAACAATCATTTACAAAACATATATACTTTTCCATGCCCGTTTGTCGATTTATTGACAAATTGCTAACCCAATCCTACTTACTCCAACTACCACTCCAATAATACTATGTTTTGCACCGTTACCACCTTCGTTAGTCAAATAAGCTCGTAATTTCAATTCTATGCATAACACTTTGAATTTGAAGTGCTATAAGAATACACATAAGACTACATGAATAGATTTTCTCAAGCATATTTCGGAGGTCGGTGCGTGAATTAAATTACAAACAAAGAAGAAGAAAAAATATGAGAATAATTATGAAAATAATATATAAACAATGAATTCTATTGCATATTTTGGACACAGCTACGCTGTACAGCCATTATATTCTTCTGATTTTATACCCACCAACTTACTATATGCTGATTTCTCAACTCAACCTTATTAAACAATTCTTACGTTATTTTTTCGCCCGTTCTTTTTTCGTTGTTCTTACATATGTATATATGCATACATATACACACATATATAAATACATATATGTATGTAAATTGCTATGTTCCTTCATTCAACCATCAAAAACACCATCCACCAATGAACTCACGCTGTGAAATATGAAATTTGAAACTGATCTCGGTCCCGATCACGATTACGATCACGGTCCCGGCTGCGATATTAAATAAATCCCGTGTCAAAAATATAATCATCGTGCGACAACCAACCAACCAAACAACCAATCAACCAACACCAAATCAATCGGCTGATTTCTTTTGCATAAAACATTGTGATGGCATGGCACATACCCTGTAAAAACAAAAAACAAACCAATCCGATGCTCCTACAGCCGAAAACGCCCCAGAAGGCATACCACGCATTTATCACTTGGGCACTTGCGGTGGCCGTTATAATGCCATGGTTTTAGAGTTATTGGGATTATCATTAGAAGATCTCTTCAATATTTGCTCCCGTAAATTTTCACTTAAGACTGTATTGATGATAGCGAAACAACTTGTAAGTTTATTCAAAATGGAATGCGAACAAATTATACATTTCGTTAATGTTTGAGCGAATTGGCGCGGATTTCACATTTTCGCTTTTTCACATGGCCCGAATAATTTTGTTCGATGTGTAGTACAGTGCGTATAACAGTATGACTGACCGAGAGAGATACGCTGCGAGTGTGAAGTCCGTCGCCTATTTCGCTGAAACTGTTCTACACTTTATTTAATTTCGATTTAAAAAACAACATTATTAAGCAAAGTGTCTCAACGGCTAAATGTTTCATGTTAGCAACTCGATTTATTTATTGTTTCAAATTCGACTGCAAAAACACACAATGAACGTTAGTGTCAACATTTTAGTTTATGTAGTGGAACTGAACGAACTGAATATACCTCTGTCGTCGTAGCTTACAAATAATACAGAACTTTTCCGTTATTTTTTTGTTCCTTATTCCTTGGGTTGTAGCTCATTTAAAAACCAAATTCAAATCAAATAAAATCACCAATTAAATTATAAAGCATGTAAACTAAGAGTCGTTATAGGCAAAACTACTTACAATGTTCCTATGTAAATAATAAAGAACAACTTTCTTTCTTTGTATATCGAAAAAAAAAAAAAAAACAAGTATTGCGAAAGCAGTTGATTAACCACAGTTCCTCGTTAGTTGCCTAAGTTTTTCTCTCTTGATTTCAATTAATGACAAACTTTTTGTATGTGCCTCTCTCTGATTATACTTATTTTAACCAATTTACTAACACAGCTCCAAGATCAAATAAAAATAAAAATATATATACTTTGCTAAAGTGGTAATCCAACAGAAACAACAAACACTCAATTTATCATGGGCTAGAGCCCAGAGCCTACACTGTTATAACTGTTATACACTCAACTCTCTACACCTAAGTTAAGCTTAAGATGTGGCCTATATATGCAGTTACTATAGCTATAAGTTGAATGCAGGCACTGTGATAACCACGTAACGATATAACTGTATAACTGTTATAAACGTAGTCTGGATTTGCTATCCAGAATAATGCTGCAGCAATTTTATAAATTTTGAATGATGACAGGGTCGTTTCATAGGCTTCCTCGTTATATGCTTCGAGAATCTCTATTATTGTTGTTCTTGTTGTTTTTAGCACAGACTTTCCTAAAAAATAATAATAATAATAAATTTTAAATAATCAAAAATTCCCAAAGTGATGAAGCAGTAATTTATAAAAGGTGGTAATAAAACGTAGACGCGCTAAACTAACCTCAAAGAGTCATAAATCTCACTGTCGTTCGCTCGCTCGTTCTCCCTTTCACTTTCTCTATCTATCTCTTTGAAATCTCATGTTCTTCCCGGTGCTCCCCTCTCTCTCTCTCTCTCTCTCTGTCTCAAAAAAAGCTGGAAATAAAAAAATATATATTTAAAATAATTTTTTGTCCTCACTCTCCTCTCTTTTTTTCTCTCTCTCTCTCTCCCTTTCTCTATATTCTTATATTTGTCGATTTCTTGCATAAAACAACAACAACAACAAACGATCAATCAACGTGTTTCCCCAAAAACTACTACGTTACTTCTGTGCGCTGCCCAACACTGAAAACTAAAAAAAAAAAAAAAAAAAAAAAAAAACAAAAACCACAAAATGTAATTTTTAAAAATCGCTTTTTATCTACACCCACCCACCCACACTTTGAAAATTTCCGAAATTTTTGTTGGCCTGTAGCAGAGGGTGTACCAGAAGTATATTACTTCGGCCCATGCGGCAAGTACAATGCTCTTGTTATGGAATTGCTTGGTCCATCACTCGAAGATTTGTTCGATATTTGCGGCAGACGTTTCACTTTGAAGAGCGTACTACTGATAGCTATACAATTAGTAAGTACAACCAATACCACAAATCACAAAAAAAATAAAGAAAAAAAATTATGAAAAAAAAAAGAAAGATAGCAAAACGTAATTTTTTTTATTCGAGCACGCGCATTTCTCAGTACATTTCACATATTCGTTCACGTACACAACACTGGTAGCAGCTAAGCCAACAATTAACCAACACTGGCCACGCAAGCGCAAGATTTCACACACATTTAAATATATGACTAAATATATATTACCCGACAATCCGATCCGACTCTTGTTGAATGCGACTGTTTGTGTAGGTGTGTGTGTGTGAGTGTGTCTGTGTGCTTGGGAGAGAGTATCTGTAGGGCCTGCTTGGGTGAATTCTTATTAAGTTAATCAATTTTAATTTAACTGCGACATTTAATTGTATTTTAATTTGATTTTGCTTACTAACAACAACAACAACAACAAGAAAAGGATGCTTTTTATATTGATTTGAATCTTATTCGTCCTCCCACCTGAACTTATCTTTTTACCTCATTTGTAGACAATAACTGGTTAAGGCTTTTTACGCAAGTAGCTCTTAAGTTCTTAACGTTTCAGTTTAGCATTAATCACAATGCATTCCAATGCCATAAACATTTTAATGCCGCTTCTTACCCAGCATATTCTTCAATATTTACAATTTAGTTGTTAACTGCCAACGTTCATTGTAATAAAAAAAATAAAATAAATACAAAACAAAACAAAACCAATCAGTTCATAATATTCAAAATAAATCAAAATAATAATAATAAGTAATTGCATGTGCATTTATTATGTAGTTGACATAGAAATACTCTATTTTTTTATTATTTTGCATTTAAAGCGCGTTCGCATTAATTTTTAATTTCAAGATATTTCAAGAAAAATCGAAATCGAATCAATTTCAGTTATCAGAAAACTGTTGCCATCAAAAATAAAACCAACAACAACAAAACTTCAGCTAGTTGAGACACTACAAATCAGATTGACATTAAATATAATTCAATATTCATTTACACATTTCATCAGTCTGTCAATGAGTCAAAGAAAACTCAATTGAATGAATTCTAAATGAACTTGTCACGATTTGCTCCTTGGCAGACTGAACGTGTTAGAGCTCCCACCTATAGCCGAGCGCATACTAATTGAATCTTGTTTTCTTTCACCAATTACTCAACTAAACACAAACACAGCTCCACCGGATCGAATATGTTCATAGTCGGCACTTAATTTATAGAGATGTAAAACCAGAGAATTTTCTCATTGGCAGAACATCAACAAAACGTGAAAAAATTATACATATAATTGGTAAGTGATATTATTGAAAGTAAGTGAATCCAAGTTTTAATCTATTGCTTTTAATTATTTTCAATAGATTTCGGTTTGGCCAAAGAATATATTGATTTAGATACAAATAGACATATACCATATCGGGAGCATAAATCCCTGACGGGCACCGCTCGCTATATGTCGATTAACACGCATATGGGGCGCGAGCAGTCGAGGCGCGACGATCTGGAGGCTCTGGGTCATATGTTTATGTACTTCTTAAGAGGATCACTGCCCTGGCAAGGCCTTAAGGCTGATACACTCAAAGAGAGATATCAAAAAATCGGTGATACAAAACGTGCAACACCTATAGAGGTGAGAGAGGAGGACTATTGCATTTCAGCTTCTGAATTCTGTTTATGAGCCAATGATAAATATACCGATTCAGCAGATCAAAATACGTACAAAACAACTTTAAAGATATGAATCCATAGAGTAACAGTAATAATAGAAATATAATTATTGAAAATTCTTTGCAATCAATGTAAACTAGAGTCCTAGTAGAATTCATTCATCCAGTAAACCATAAGTCAAATCAAGAATATTTTATGTTCCTTAAACATACTCAAAATCTAGAATATTTAGATGGAATATTGTCGATATTTTATTGATGAAGACATATTTAGGCTATTCATACAAAAATCTGAGATGACTTTCCTCAGTTCAAAGGCCTTTCAGAATTCAGAAGCAGAAAATGATCAACATATCTCTTAAGATATACTAATTACAACTCTATATTATGCAGGTACTTTGTGACGGCCACCCTGAAGAGTTTGCAACATACTTGCGTTATGTGCGGCGGTTAGATTTTTTCGAAACACCCGACTATGATTTTCTGCGAAGACTGTTTCAAGACTTATTCGAACGTAAGGGCTATACCGACGAGGGCGAATTTGACTGGACAGGGAAAACCATGGTGGGTAGCAAGTTGAAATTTATTACCGATTAACAATGATAATCACCCACGATCCATTATGAAAATATGCGCATATTTGAAATTGATATTCACATTTGCCATTTAACATCCATCTTCGAGCCGAATTCTAAACTCATCTAATTTATAGGAGACCTAAGCAAAGCAAGAATATATCCAGTATCTAACACTTGAGTAATGCGCCTCCTCATGTAACTCTAAAATAATCATTTTAAAATGGGCAACGCATGTTGAAGCCCATCTCCGCCCACCCCACCGGTAGAGTGTATAAAGTTGAAAAAAAAAAAATCAGTAATCAATAATAATATTTCGGATAGCATGCAAAAGAGCCAAAGATGCCCAAATACGATGCGATATAAAAACATCAAATGATTTCTGATTGAATATGGTGATGGGCCCAGATTGTTCAATTCAATTCGATTTCGATATTTGTTGCAGCGCGATGTTTATTTCTTTCAGTTCGTTTATGAATATATATTTTTATAAAGCGCCAATTACAAAATTAAATTAAAGAGAGACCGAACCTCACATCAATCAGTGATGAAAAAACCTCCCCCCCAAAAAAAAAGAAAACCAAAAATCAACCAAACATAAACTGTTTCATTTATTGCTTGTGAGCTTTTCTCTATGTTATTTGCAACTAAATTCGATAAAGAGCATTTCTTTCTGTGTGTGTTTGAACGCCTCGTGTTTATGCACTATCATTTCTAAGACCAAGGACCAGCTGGATCAAATGAAGGTTATTAAAAATGCGCCGCCATCGTATTTGGCCAAGAACAAATCCGATAAGGTATACTCGAATCAGTTCAGTTTTTGTGCCGATATTGCCAGTGAATCGATGTTATGCTGCCAGTTACTGCCATTATTGTTGCTTGTTCAGTGTTGGTAAACGCTTGTCGCAAGCTCACATTACGTATTGTTAAGCACTAGCATTAAGGCCTAATTGAACTAACTGTAATTGAAGCCATTCTAACAGCACTATTCTCTTTCTCTCTCTCTCTCTCTTTCTTCAAAATTCTGTCCTAATGATTGTCAACAACAACGAACACAAATAAACAAATCAACAAACAAAAAATAAATAATAAATAATAAATATAAATAAAATAATTATGTGTCTGCGTGTATCTGTGTCTAAAATAAATATATTTATATATCTACATATAAATATCAATCGAAAAACTAAATCGACCGCATCCATATATAATATATCATTGACCAATCAACCACGCCCACAGTCAACGCCCGTCGGATCTCTGCAAACTGGCCATGAAGTCATCATTTCACCAAATAAAGATCGTCATAATGTTACGGCTAAGGTAAAGTATTCTAATCTATCACTGACAATTTTCGTGAGAAACTTCTTTGTTATTTAACTTCTTTGTTTCTGTTCATTGTTTTTTGTTTTGTTTTTGGTTATAATTCTTCCGGTTATAAGGCAAACAATTTCCTAATTACTAAGTTTAAAATGTTATTAATTTACTCTGACTACTTTAATAGTTTAAATTCGCTTTCTTTTACTCTGTTATTTCAATCTCAAACTCTTCTCTCCTAACGGCTCTTTTACTTGGTTTCTGCTTTTCGTTTTCTCGTTTATCTATCTAAACAAAAACAAAAACAAAAACCAATATCCAATACTTTTTTCTGATTATTGAACCCGACTTGCTGTAGGACGTCTCGTATTTTGATTTTGATGAAATTGATAATGAAAATGAAGAATATATAATACTTCAGGTTAGAGTTAGTAGACCTAAAATATATAGTACATGTTTTGTACCTGGTTAGCGTTTAATAATAACTGTATATGAACACGATTGTCATTTCAGTGAGCTAGAAAAGGATAGATAAATGTAATTGCTATATTTGACTTATGTATATTTAGATGTTGCTTTTTAATTTATAAGCTCTTGACTGTGTTAACTCCAATTTTGCTGCTTTTCGATTCCATTTGCTCGTTCCTCGAAGGTAAATTTAAATTCTGGGCACTGCGTTGTAAAGAGGTCCGGTTAAAGGAAATACATGATTCGTAGTGCTAGATAGCTTAGAAGTCTAATTGCTACTGTAAAATGTTTAATGACTAACAATATGGAAATTTGGTGAACGGTTCTAACTGCTACATATACATATTTAGCTGCTGCTGCACACCATTTACACACACTCACACACACACACACACACATACAACTGCAGGCGTTGGAATTTGATTTTGCTTAAGTGTTATAATTGTTATCAACTTGGTTATTATATGATTTATTGTTGTAACAAGTTTAGCTCATATGGGCACACACTCGACTTGAGAATTGCTTTAGTTTATACTTTTGTCGATAGCCACAAACAATTAGCGTCTAGTCTCTCTGTCTCTCTTTTTCTATATCTTTTGAAACCGATAAAATAAAATTTAATAATTGACAAATTTATGCATTGCTCGCTCGCTCGCCTAAAACCCATAAAACCATCCGACACACTGTAAAACGACACTCCAACCGATCCGATCCGATCCGCTCCGTTCCGATCCGTTCCGCACTGCTCCTCTACTCCGGTCGATACCAACCACAGACAAATGCCAAAGGAGGTGTTGCTGCGTGGCCGGACGTGCCCAAGCCGGGTGCGACCCTTGGCAATCTGACACCCGCCGATCGGCATGGTTCAGTGCAGGTAAGTCCAGAGTCGTAGACGAAGCCGAGGCTGAAAGCCAGGCGCCACTTTTGTTACCACATTTCGTTTCTCTGTATCGTTCCGTTATCAGTTTGGTTTTGTTTTCTGTAAATATATCGAAATTCATGATTCAACTAGAGAACTAACTGATTTGAGCGCTACCCTCCCCATGCCATATCAATATCATTGGGTATCTATTCTAGGCTCTACATCTTAAGCACATAAATGTTCTCTGCTCTATTGTTTCCCGATCGTTGAACTACTCTCTTATATGTGTAACATTAAGCATACGCATCCATTAAACATATCCATATATATCCTTAGATTATTTATGTACTTACATTATTTTCTGATAATGATAATGATAATGATAATGCTAATGACAATGATGATGATGATGATTACAACAACAAACAATATCTATTAATTGAATTACTCGCAGACTGTTATATTTTTGGCCTTTTCAATTCTAATGTTTTCACTTGATTTACTCTACATTAGCTCAACAAGGTACTGAATTCAATATATCCCAAGTGTTTCTATTCTACCTAAGTACAATCGTTCGGTTTGTTTGTTCTCTCGTTCCGTTCCGTTTCCACTAGTTCTTTTTCTCGGACATACTTTTTTGAAGTTTGAAATATACTGCGCCGATTACCAAATGGAATGCATAGCTTGATATCTAGTTGAAAGAAAAGTAAAAATATCGAAAACGATTGCATGTCGAAAATATATGGATAATATGAATGTAGAGAACAATGCAATAGCTCTTGAGAAGATCTCTCTTAAGAATGACTATTTTTTTTGCACCGCATGACGTTAACCCACACTGATCGCATACTGCATGACCCTCACTATAGAATCCAAACACTGCATGTACTATTCACATAGATATATCTCTCTCCCTCTATATATATTACCATAGTCTGCACACTTTTTGAGAATTCGGCAATAATTAGATTATCATAATCCTTTACACAGTAAAAAATGTTGGATAACATCCAATCAATTCGGATTTTCAATAGGCTTGAATTCAATTTCATAGTCAACAAAATACTCTTCCCTTAGATCAGGAGGAAGAAAGGGCATTGACATCAAAGGGAACCAAAATTTTTTACTGTGCACATAATCAGTCTCATTGGCATGCCCATTCGCAAGCAGAGTCAACTGCTTAACAGCCAAACAAGAAGAAGAAAACAAACCAAAACCCCAACTTATTACAGAGATTGCCCGAAGATTCAAGCTCGGACGATGATAGCCCATTTGATGCTTATTATGAGACAAGCGACGGCGACGATGGGCCCAAGAAATAATAACCACTTCTACTTCCACTATCTACCACTATCCGATATCTGCTATCTACTATCTTCTACCTACTACCTACTACCTGCTAGATCCAGCTACAATTCTGTTTGTCCAATAAACTTGCCTACCCCAAAACAAATATATGCTATAAGGTTTTATTTACATGTGTTTCTAGTGTCAACACTGAGTGCGAGGTATTTTCTTATGCAATTTCTGTGGCCTGTTCTCCAGTCTAAGATGTTATATATATATATATGTGTGTGTGTGTGCGTCCGACCTGTGTATGTGTGTGTTTCTGTGTAAATACATTCAGTTAGGATCAACCTTTTAAAATTTACTTTGCTGCAAACGTGCTGAATATGGAAAGGCAATCTCTGTAGAACTGAGCTGTAAAGTAAACTCATACGCATCAGATGCAAATCAGCGATAAATCTCATATAACACTATTGAATATGTAAAAGTTTGTAATTTTTATCTTCTACATTCATTCGTAATTAATTGTAATTCAAATTTCATTTGTCAATTGTATATAGAAAAAGCCATTTCAGAGTTGCATTGAGTCATTTTAAGTAATACTCAGTAATACTCTTGTACCGCTTTGCAAATGATGTTGGGGGTAAACCCCATTTCAGAGGCAGCTCGTTTGCAGCTCATCAGAAAGACATGCAAATAACGCTCATGCGAGAGAAAAAGTATCTAAATTTGATCACATTCACTCGATAGCTGCACAATACTAGCTAAACCTCATCAACTTCCTGATGGGACATTGTTTTTGTTCATTGTGAATTCTGTTTCGTTGGTAGAGAATAACCGATTATGGTTTTCATATATTTTTGACTAGCGCTATAAGCAACAGCAGGGTTTATGATGCGTCCAATATGTATTTTCACCAAGTATATTTAATATAAATACAGACAATCTATGTACCCTCTATGTTTAGTGTTAGAGTGTGAGCGTGATTCGGTCGAAACTAATGCAAATAATGCTGTGCAATGCTCTGCATTCTGCTTGTGTCGTTTTTACAGGTTGTGAGTTCGACAAACGGCGAACTGAATGCGGACGATCCCACGGCCGGACACTCCAATACGCCCATCACCCAGCAGCCGGAAGTAGAGCTTGTCGATGAAACAAAGTATGTTGCGCATCAGATGCGATTGCTCTTGGTGAATCGATTGATTAATCGGTCGATCATCGATCGATTTGTCAATGAGTGGATCGATCGAATGAACTGTTTTGGTGTTTTTGCTTTGTCGTTTTAATGCGCATCTCTCTTTTCGGTTCTTTTTTGTAACTGTTTCTAGTGGTTCCTTATATTCCAGATGTTGTTGTTTCTTTAAACGAAAGAAGAAGAAATCAACGCGCCAAAAATGACTAGAAGGTGTACAATGTAGTCCAGAACGCGAGGCAGTTACCTTGCTGCGCGCCACTTCACATTCAAACTCACGGGATAGCGTATTGAATAATCCGAGTCAGGATTACATCCAACAGGCAACGTCGCAGCACACGTTGCGTTATCCTCCATCCGCGTCGATGTTGACGCCAACACCAACTACAAATACACCGACACTTCCGTTGTAATTTATATAAATACAGAAATCAGCAAATAGAGAAAAGCAAAAAAACCACAAAAAATTAAAAAAAAAAGAAGAGAAGAAGAACATAAACAAAAGCCTAAAAACATTAAACACCACAAACAGAAAAACAGAAAACTGAAAAAAAAAAACAGTAAAAAAATTGCAACAAAAAAAAATACAAACGAAAACAAAACAAAATAAAAGAAAAACACACAATTTTATTATTATTTTTATTATTTACCAATTTTGCGTTTATGTTAATTATATAAATTATTATAATTATTAATTGTATTATTAATAAAAAAAAAAAACAAATGAGAAACAAACAGCAAATAATATACATCAAAATTTAATACAACAAAATAACAACAAATACAAAACTGTCATATTACATTTCATAATTCAAAGCCAGGCAGCTCAAAGTCGTGCTAAAAGCTGAGAATGAATCCAATCGATCCTAACTTTTAAGAACTTGATACACTTATACACACACACACACACACACACAGCCACACATACATACACACGCCACAGCGTACCACTTAAAACATATTTATATAAATCTATACAGATATATATTTAAAAACTAGTGCAGCGTCAAATACAACAACATATATAGATACATAAATATTTATAGACAACAAATTGTACATTAAATACGCGTATTTCATTCGAAGAACTATTGAACAAAATGAGAGAAATTATATTTCGTTTGCGCCACCATCACACACACACACCCACACACACACGCACAGCTCATGCGACACACTGTGCACCCCCGCAGCCCCCTCTTAGCGTAGGCAGCTTTTGTTTAGCTCTGATTTTTGATGCACTTTTTTATGAATATATATATATATATATATATATATATACATATATACTTATATATATTGTATATGCTATTGTACATAATTTTTATAACTAATGCCGAAAGTCAAGCATGATATGCGCCGATTAAAGTTTTTGTAGTCGAATTCATTTTGTACAAGATAAGTGCATTTATTTGATTAGTGTGTGTCTTTAGGTCAATTTTATTTACGTACATTTACAAAATTTAGATGAAAGAAACAAAACGAGTTAAAATAATCGCATGCAGTGCAGCTGGAATTCCACACATAAAGCCTTAACCAAAAAGAAAAGAAGAGAAAGGGAAATCTATTAGCACACTATCCTTCTAGGCGGCACCTTGTTTTCCAATAGCTAACAAAAGATTAAAGCAAATACACGAGAAGAGAAACTAAAAAGTAATTAAAACACTAGAAACTACTCAAAATCAATCACACTTTATAGTTAATGTTAATTGAAAGAAGGGAAAAGATAAACAAGAAATATCAAGAGAAAATATAAACAAAGTACTGAGCTATTTATTTTGATATTACGTGATACTAAACTTACATACTTACTACACTAAAAGCTGCCTGCAGCTACGTCTCCCGACCCCATTCATACATACGTGAACGAACACAGATCTAAACCTCTTAAATAATATTCATATATGTGTATATATCGGTATATATGTATGTATGTATATGTGTGTGCGAAGCAACAGCTAACTACTTTCAACCCATCTGTACGAATTTGTTTTCCTTCCCCATTTGAAAAAAAAAAAACAGCAACTCTACGATATATATATATACATATAAATATATATATATTTTAAACAAATTTTTTATACTTATAAATATACATACTACGAGAAGAGCAGGAGGAAGTTAGATGCAAATAGTGTTGACTTTACAACAAGAAAAACAAATGAAGCGAAAAATTCAACTTAACTTTAAATGTGTTTTTGCTATTATATTCAAACATGGGTAAACAAAAATCAAATTTCAAAACATTGCATGATACATAAATCATAAAAAAAAATAAAATAAAATAAAAAACATATATAAAACTTACCAAATTTCTTGTATAGTTAAATGAAAATCATTTGTATTATATATGAAATCTAAAACGTAAAAAACAAAACAAAAGAAAATTATGCTAAACAATAATAAGAAAGCGATATTTATATGAACAGTCAAGTATAACAAATTATAAATACAAAATAATGTACTTTAATGTTGATAAAGAAAAAAAAAATGAATATACACCACAACAAATTAAGCGCATGCATTGATTAAATATATATATATATATATATATATATATATATATATATA
>NW_022045945.1:57157-72303 GCF_001654015.2 Drosophila navojoa
TATATATATATATATATATATATATACCAAATCGACAGCAAAACAGAGAACAAGTCGGCATTCAGAACAGTTTTTGAATTATACAGACACAGAACGGAAATCGAGCAGAATGGAGCTGGAGAGGAAGCATAGGAGTGCGGGGGAGTTGAACCGGTTGGCGCAAGCAATGCACGCAGAGCCTTTCGCTAAATGCAGGATAAGTAGTTGACATTGTTAACTCTGGCAAGCAGTTTTAAACAAATTGAACATTTAAATTAAATGCATAACGCGAGCGACAAAAACAAAAACAAAAACATTTAAAAAATATTTAAGTCATTTACAGCTGAAAATGTTTTAAGCGCCATTTCAGTTGAAAAGTGAAAACAAGTATGTAAAAGATAAATATTGTATAAAAATGATTTATTATTAATTATAAGTAACAAAACATACAAGATTTAAGTAAAAGAAAGAAACCCCCTAAGAAACAAACCGAAAAAAACAGAAAAAACAAGCTAAAAATGAAAACAAAATAAAAGAAAATTATTAAAAAAAATAAAAGTGTCGTGATTTATGACAGCTTCTAAATGTATTACATTATCTGGATGCATGAAAATGAATTTCTTAAATGGTATCTGATATGAAAAAATTTTTTCTTAAAGGACACGAATGGATCCATTCATTAGTCGATTGATGGACAAATACTAAGGTTGACAGTTTCGTCGGTCGTATTTCCGTTTTTGCATATCGGATTATTCTTTGCCCAACGTGCTTTACGTTTAATGCATTTCTTATACTAAATTTGATCATGCGCTCTCCGATGAATTTTCTCTACCGTTAATAAAACCATTGTTTTCTGGTCATCATAGGAAAATCACTCACAGTGCTTAGAAATGATCAGATTAAAATATTGATGACCTGGAAGATCTACCACATTGTGTAGTTGGTCAACAATCCTTTCGATTATTGTTTCACTCTCTATTTCTCTTCCTTCCGTTAGAAATAAAATTTACAAGCTAGTTTTAGAGACGTAATTTTTTATGCATAATTAAAATAATATATTTGCCGCATGTGACTTGCTCAATAGTTGGATTTTCCGTACTGTCGAAGCGTGATTTGTTTTTCGCTAGATCGATAAATCTCTTTTAAATAGGTAATTACTAATCCCTTTTATCTTTATTGTTGTCAACTGAGCAATAGAAACTTATTCAACGAAATCTATAGACATATATTAGAGTTGTTTTTCTCAATTTTTATCTCTCGCTAACCTGTCATCACGAACTGATGAAGTACAAGAATAGATCTATATACATACGGTCTACGGTCAATAAATTATATAGTGCATGACATATGACGATGAAATTGTTCTGACAGGTAACATTTTGTACAGACATATAGTGTTAGGCATGTAGATATTTAGTATAGATTTTTTATGAAAATATTTAAAAGCTAATTTATCATTAAACTTGGATAAATATAACTAAAAATATACATAGAATATACATATAATAACATTTTTGTCTGAAGTGGCAAATTTATTGCATTTATCTAATAGCTGTATTTATAAATGTACAACCTGGGGCAGTTTTGTTGAAACAACTATGCAAATGTCGTCACCACATCACAATTGTTGACGGATTGCGATTGTGGGCTTAATTATTAAAAATATCAATTCAACTGCAGCTAATCGGTCGCGATCGTGCGCATGACTAACACTTTGCTTTGTTTTTTAAGTGAATATATTTAATTAATAATTATTTCATTTACACGTTTTTCCGGCAGCGTGATCACATTGCTCGAGCGAAGCCATTTACAGCAATTGCTAATTATATTGGTAACTGTTTTTGCACTTGACTACGTAAATTGTGCAAATTTAGCCAAGACAAACACCAAAAAGCTTTTCGTGGTTCGCCACAAAAGCTTTTGCTTCGATTGGCCAAGCGGGCAGCCGCCTGAGCAGCAATTGCTCAAGAATTAACATGGAGCAAAGCAATTGAATCCTAACAAAAGCTAGCTAAAGGTCAGACATCTCTGTCGCACTCTCCGGCGATGCAAAAAGTGAAGGGATTCCAATGAACACATTACTAAGCTAATATTTATTACATATGCTTGCGTATGTGTGCGTGAGTGTGTGCATGTCGGATGTGTGAGTGTGAGCGATTCGTATTATGCTTAGCCCAAAGCAAACTGAAGTCGCTCAACAGGTGAACGTTCGAGTAGGCAGAAGAGAGCAGGTTAGAGCTTTAAGAGTATCGCCGCTGTTGACGCTTACTTAATTTGCTGCTCACGTAGCGTCGAATCGAGTCGAGTCGAGAGTATTTAGCTGGCGTATGTTGCAGGCGGGCAGGCAGAGCAGAGCAAATAACTGCAAGATAGACAGCGGCAGCTAACTAACTGCCAGCAGCAACAGCTCCAGCCAGACTCGGTTTCAGCCAACGCCAATCAGTCTGTGAGATTGCTCCGAGGGTTCACGTCTTGTGTGGCGGCAAAACCAAATATCTCAATACCAACAGCAAGAAAAACGAGAAGAGCATTAAGTAAAACACTTAAAAAACAATAAGTCGAAAATAAAATAAAACGGCGAGCGTCGAATCCCGTTTCTGTGAGTGCGCAAGAAAACCTTTTGGATAAGAAAAGTTGGAAAGTGAAAATCGTTGACATTCAAAGCAGACATTGCAGCTGGACTCCCAATGCAGCACTTGCTGCCCGAGCAACAATAACATTTTGGCAATTGTAGGCCAAAGACAGAGAGAGGGAGAGAGCGAGCGCGAGAGCGAGAGGCCGAGAAAAGGAATAATTACTGATCTGCTGAGACACACGAAAATAAATTCAAAGCAACAATGAATCAAACACAAGTGAATAATTTTCTGAAGTGCTTCCTGCAAATTGATGAGCCCGCTCGTCACTTGGCGGCACATCACAGTGACCACGATCACGACCACGACCATGATCACGATCACGATCACGATCACGATCATGATCACGACCACGATCACGACGACTCCGGCTCTCTGTTGACGGCTAAAGTAACCGCCATGGTGGTGCTCTGCTGCGCCAGTGCTCTCTGTGGTTCCATTCCGTTCCTGCTGAATCGTTATTACCGCTGGACAGAGAATCAAACGAACGCCCGTTCGGCCACCGTGGTCAAGTGCCTGCTCTACTTCGGCGGCGGCGTTCTGCTGGCCACCACCTTCCTCCATCTGCTGCCCGAGGTGCAGGAGGTGGTGGAGCAGCTGCAGGAGTGCAATGTCATCGGCGAGCTGACTTTCCCGCTGGCCGAGCTGCTCATGTGCTGCGGCTTCTTTCTCATGTACTTCGTGGAGGAGGCCATGCACTGCTATGTGCACCGGCATCACCAGGACGACGCTGGCGCTGCCTTCGAGCGTGGCCACAGCATTCGCCACAGTCACCTGGTGAAGTCGGAAGGTTCTTCGACGGCGCCAAACGGCGATAGCTCCGAGCTCACGACGTCTGGCAACAATGCGACGCTTTCTGTGCAGGATCTGATGCACAACGATCTGGAGCAGCAGAAGTATGGCGCAGTGCATCAGGAGAAGCACAGCCACAACCACAGCCACGGACATGGCCACGGGCACAGCCATTTGCCCATTGGCGATGGCTCCCTGGCGTCGAATGACATGCTGACCTCCTCGCTGCGCGGCCTCTTCGTGGTGCTGGCGCTGTCGCTGCACGAGCTGTTCGAGGGCATGGCCATTGGCCTGGAGAGCACCGCCAGCTCGGTGTGGTTCATGTTCGGCGCCGTCTCGGCGCACAAGCTGGTGCTGGCCTTTTGCGTGGGCGTCGAGCTGATCGTGGCCCGCACCCGCCTCAGTCTGGCGGTGCTCTACGTGCTGACATTCGCTGTTGTCAGTCCCCTGGGCATCGGGCTGGGCATACTGATTAGCCATGGCCAGCATGGAGCCGGGCCCAACCTGGTGTCGGCCATACTCCAAGGCTTCGCCTGCGGCACGCTCATCTATGTGGTCTTCTTCGAGATTCTATCGAAGAATCGTTCCGGTCTGCGCGCCTATCTGGCGCTCTTTATTGGATTTCTGATTATGTTCGGATTGCAACAGATCGGTGAGTAAACAATTATGTGTGCAGGTGTGTGTGCGTGTGCGTGTGTGTGTTAGCTTAGGCAAGAGATCGCGAGAGCTTTGTGATTCTTCAACCGGAATCAAATCCGACGAAATAGGAACAGGTTCTTTACAGAGCATGCGTACTGAAAAGATAGATCGACAGCTTGTTTTTGTTATTTTTGCGTTTTTAACCTTGTAACAGACATCGTCTGCCCCTTGCTCGTCGCGCTGCGGTCTGAGATGCCGGTGGTTTTACGTACGAGTACACCGCAAACAAGCTCAGGAAAATCCCGCAGTGAAATCATCTCAGCTGCCGGCCAAACCAAATACGGAAAAAAGAACCGTCTGTACTTTCCATTGCTCTGCGACAATATCAATATAGATATCAATTGCGGCAAAAATGTTTCCATATACAAATGTATATACATAAATGTGTGTGTGTATAGTGTATAAAGATTTGCACACGTAACGATTCCGGTTTAATTTTTCAATTTGTATTGCATCTCAGTCGAAACTTGTTTTGCGACCTACGTTTTCCGAGTCTTCAAATCGCATCTTTCCATTTCGTCTTGCAGGTGCCAGTGGAGGTCATGGCCATAGCCACGGCAACAGCTGTGGCGCTTCGGACGAGGATCACCACGACCACGACCATCATAGCGCAGCAGACTCCAGTGCAGACGCCCACCCACATCACACCGAGGCTGAGCAGCTGGAGGCTGCGCACAAGTACAAAGAGCAGCTGCAGGTGCTGCGCCAGGTGACCCAAAAGCTGCTCGAGGCGAATCCCAATCATCACTGAGATGGACGGATCGGTTGGTTCTACTGGATGTAGGACATGCTAATATATAAACCCTTTTACTAACTGCTAAGCAGCAATTGTAAATACGTATTATAAATCTTTTGTATTTATCTAGGTAGTAATAAAGATGTAAATCAAATAATTAAATTATTAGAAATATAAATACAATCAAATATAGTTAGCAAAGTCTTTTTATTATAATCGTAGCATAGACATCAAAACTCAATTTAGGCAGTGATAATTCATTATACAACACAATAAAATATATCATCAACGGAGCACAATATGATTTATTATGATATTTACCTAGACTTCACACATATTAGCTTGATCTGAAATTTCTCTTGAAGCTCAATAAAAAGTCGCGAGATCTGAAATACTTCTCGATAAGAACTCAATGCTAAAGCAAGGGCAAGTGGAAAAACACAAAATCCCAAACAAGAATATTTGTATATCTCGTATATCTTGTATATCTTTCAGAGCCGAGGATGCTCGCTCAGTAGTTCAGTCTGACATATCGTGACAATATTATAAAAACCTCCGCATGGGTATAATTAAACATGTACAGTAAACACTTAACACTTGGCGCTTTTTGACAGCCGCAATTAAATTGATGTTGTTAATTAAGCTTATGATTGTTGTTATACGCCTTAAACGATTTATCGAAGCATCTTTTTGCGGCTTTAATTAGATATGGAAAATGAAAATCCTTTGTGATATTCCATTGAGGTTCGCTTATTTAGGTATAATTATTTCCATATGTATCAACATTTCGCTAAAGATTCTTATGAATTCTTGTCCGACTGAATTGGTCTATGGCATCTGTTAAGTGGTATTCATTGTAAAATGAAAATTGATTAGCCAATTGATAATCCCTTGCTGAAAGCTCTATCCTCATTTATGATACCATTTCAAGCTTGTTACCAAGTGAAATTATCTTCATTGCTTTCACAAAGGAAAATTGCATAGCCGAGTCGGAAATTGACAAATATTATTTGGCTTTATCAATTAGCACAAAATTTCACACAATTTATTTACCTATATATATAATATACCTATTGATAACTGATTTACTAGATCTTGAAGAAATTCATAATTCTTATTCTCTCAAAGGCAAAATAAACTTGTGCAAATATTATCATCAGTCACGCTGCGAAGCAATATTTTTTCCATTCCCTTTGTTTTTTGGGAATGTTTGTTCAACTATTTAACTAAATTATCAAGTACGTCGATAGTGATAAACTAAAAGACTTTTTTGCTTAGCTAACCAACATCTATATTTTAATATGCGCATGATAATGGAATGAAGTACTAAAATCAGGGTGTATCTGATTTCTTGACTCGTGTCTACTTGGGAAAACCTATTCGTAGATAACTTTGATCTTAAGTTTTAATCTCGAGTTTGACAAAGCATTATCAGGGGAGATAACTAATGCACTTATCGTCTCTGTGTTATGTTTAGTTTATTTATAACTTTTAAGAAACATTGTATTATGCAAATAGGTTTATCTGATGCCTCCAGATATAGTAGAGCTCAGTGCGGATTCTCGTTGAGTTCATCGTTCCATGAGTCGCATAATTTGCTTATGTGATATTTAACAGCTGCCCAGTTTAGTTTGTGTACGTGCCTGGCACTCCACGCTGAGTCCCTCCACGAGAAGGCCCCGTTTCAGGTGAGGCAATTCTGAAATTGTGAAATTTCAGCACGATAACTCGATTGAAGTGCGCAAATCGTAAAGTGGCCCCGGTCTGCAATAAATGAGCTCGTTGCTATTCCAAGATCGAGCAATGGCGGGCGTTGTGGGGGCGGGCTGAGTGGGGTTATAATAACGCTGGCACAAAGGCCTCGCTCAGGCCCATGTACTGTTACTGTCTGCCTGGTTACCTAGGCACTAGGCAGGTAGGTACACAGGTACATATGTATGTATCCGTCGCCTAGTAAACAACAATAAATAAATTTCAAACTGATAACTTTGTTGCTTGCGCAAAATTTTAACACGATATCTCCCCATGTACGCTCCGAGCGACAACTATCTCTCTCGCTCTCGCAGTCGCACTCGCACTCGCAGTGGCTCTCGCAGTGGCTCTCGCTCTCGCTCTCACGCACTCGCACTCGCTCTGGCCCATTGTCAGTCAGTGGGCTCTCCTCTCTTCGGCTGCGATAAGATGGGAAGGCCCCCAACCTCCTCCTGCTGCAGCGGAAATTAGCGCGTCAAGTGTCAAGTGTGAATTGCCAAGTGGGTAACAATATTTGACAGCAGCAGATGAAAACATCTCGGCAACTCAATTAGCGCATACGGCTGATCTTATTTACATCTGGGTCTCATGTCGATGATGTTGTTCGTGGCAATAAATTTTGATTCGGCTCCCTTGGCTTTGGCTGCCCAATTCTTGGCTTTAGCTTTAACTGTACTGTGGCCATCTGGAATTGTGGAAGCTGCCTCAATGCATACACATTCTAATGCCAATCAGCGACTACAAGTGTTTGTTATCACTGATTATCACTTATCAGTCGTAGCCTGTCATGCATATAAAATACATGCACACACATTTACTCAAGTGATTGCCAAAAAAAATGTGATGTTCGCATTGATAGGCTTTTATATATTGCCCTACTCTAAGCATCAGTGAAGAGTTTCCGATACCTGTTAACAGTTAATAATTATTATCTTTACAATTCGGCTGATAGCAGTGCTTAAGTTGAGTAACTAAGTTTTTTTTTTTATTACAAATGCTGACCTGGTTGGGGCAGACCGAGCAGCAAATTATTTCTAAAAAGCTACTGCATACACAGATAAAACTGTTTGCTCTGATTGACTGACTGACTGACTGACTGACTGACAGATTGCCGTTTAGTTTATTGCTTGAGCCATAAAATCTGGGTTGCTATAAAAGTTACCTTATGTAAGGTGAATGAATGTTCACGCTTGGCGAAAACAAATTAATTATTATGTGTTTAGAGCGCAATTGAAGAAATATGGAAATATATGTGTGGGAAATGTTTAGGGAGTGAAGAATCTACAGTATATGTATATACACAGTGCAATTCACTATTTAAACTTTCTCTTGGCAAGATCTACATATCGTTCTGCTCACTAATTAAGTAAAGTTTTCGAAAAGTATTGAATCAAGGCCCTGACCTCCATAAGATCAATGCACACACGTTTCTTTCATTCAAATCGAACGAGTCCGAAACATGTTTTCACTTAAATTAATTTACAAACAAAAAGAAAACAGATTGTTGTTCATTCTGTTGATACGAATAGTATTTAAATGATTTTTGGCACCCTGAACTAGAGGGCAGCTACCTGTTGTCTACATATTGTTCTTGTTGTTTGTTTTGCTATGAATATTTATTCGTGTTTCTTTTGTTTTATATTTGAGCATAAGTATGCCACAGATTTCGTAATGCTCCATAGCTGACCGAATGTTTCTGTTGCATACTTTTCGAAGTTCCAACTAATTTAACATAATTAGAAAAGTCTCCCAAGTCTATTTCATGAATATTTTTCTCTGGGAGTAAGTGAAATTCAGACTGGTTTACCATTCGGAATGTGAAAATAGAAATATTGGATTCAATCTGAATATAAAGAAAATTAATATTTATATAAGTTTAAGTTTAATTTATAATTATTAAGTCTATGTGTAATACATGTATAGCTATGTTAAATTCGGTATGTATTCATGATGTTCAAGTTAACTGCAATACAGACTGAATATCATATTGAAAATAAATTTAATTAGCTAACTGCGTTGCAATCTGAATTCATGTCACATAAAATTAACAAACTCGAACGAACATAGCTTAGGAAAGTTTTTGACTTTATTTACAGCTGACTTCTTTAAGAACAGAATTTTAATTCTAGTTGAAAAATTCTTTTCTTTTCCTTTCCTTTTCATATATTTTTTCAGACACGTGCTTCGCTCCAATGTCAAGAACTTTCTCGGCCAAACGAGTATCGTTCATACCACAACCCAGACAAAGGCAATATGCGAGTGCGCTAATAAATTTGCAAATAAGTATCAAACGCAGTTGATATTCACTTTTGCTATTCATACAACATCGACTGAGAGACAAGCTCTTCAAGCTATTTGCCCATTATATTCAAAAATTGGCCGAACCTGAGCATAAAAATATGTTTGTGTAACTGATAAAATATGTGCAATCCCTAGAGTTGAATGTAAACCTGCTAAGATATTCGTGAAATCCGGTTGTCAAAGGTGCGAGTGTCAGCCGTGACAAATCAATTCTCTCAGAGTACGTCACTAATTAGCGATAAGCGTGTGCCATTATCATGTTTTCAAAAATATTGACAATAGAAATTTTCTCTCAGCGATTAGAACATAATACACGTCCGAATAATTAGGAATAACGTGATCACTTCACAAATGCTAAAGATTCTCTAATTAGTATTATCGAAAATCAGAGCTTGTTCATAAAAAATATGTAGGAGTTATTCAATAAAACTCATTTAGAGTTAAATAGGTACTGATTTTTACATATGCATGTATTGCTTTATTTTGTTAGATTAAGTGTGTTAAATAGACGATATTGGGCTTGCTAGAGCAGTTACAATATTTGTTCATGGGCGTGAGGCCTGCTACAAACAAGTTGACTTACACATTAGAGCACAACGAGGCAATGAGTGACCACTGTCCCACAATTTCCATTCTAAAACAATAACAATTTGTTATTTGCGTAGCGTTTTTAGCGTTTTCCAATAAATACAAATGCTACAGGTGTGTGTGTGTGCGTGTTCGTATGTAAATAGGATCTATATGGTTAGTTAATTTCTTGGCTAAGTGTACTCGTCTACTCTAGATAATTTAATTGTAAAACCAATTGCGCTAAATAATTTATGTAGGGTGTAAATATTTTCACTCTCTCGTCCTAAATTTATGTACAAATTAGATCGCTTAAATGCTAACTATCTTTCGTTAATATTGCGGGCTCAAGCCGAAGAAGCAAAGAAGAGACACAGTTACAAGACGTCAAAGATACCGAACTAAGTGTAAGTTGAATACAAAGAAAAAAAAAAACACAGTCTTATTTACTTAAAAGAAAATTGAAGAAAACGCCAGGACGCATTCCACAGCTATCTATCCAAATATGCAAGCCGGAGCAATGCGCTGAGTGGGCGTGGCAAGCTGTAGGATACGCATATGTGTGCTCACTGGGCACTGGGTGGAGGCAATGGCAATGGCAACACAGCTCAGGCAGCCACAGCGGGCACCGGCGGCTGGGGCAGGAGGCGATGGGATTGCTGCTTCCAGGGGCGACGCTTGAGATGGGTGTTCTGCGAGTTGGTCCATCTGTGAACGAGTTGAAGTGAGTTAAGGTCTGAAACAAAATCGTGTCTCAGCTGCCAGCTTGCCTGTGATATTTGGAGAGCTTGCGTCGCTTGGCAGATGGCACCACATCCATGTCCAGCCGGCTGCCCACAAAGCCAAAGTTGCCCACGCTGCCCGACAAGGGGTCTGCGAAATACAATAAATGTCTAAACGCGCTCCCAATGAGAGATTTATTCCACTCGTTGCTTACTGTGCTTCCGCTTGTTGCTGCGCTGGACATGATTGACGGCGGTGGGTGGGTTAGCAGCCGCTGACATGCCCAGCTGCGGCAGCTGGCGGCGAATGCTGCAATTGCGTCCGCGGCAGCTCTTCAGGCGCTCCAGGGTGTCGTGCATGTGCGATCTCTCAGCAGGCGTTAGACTAGAGGCCTGGTTCTGTGTCTCAAATCGATCTACATAAAAGGGAAATTATATTGATATTATTACTGCAATTTACGACTGGGATGTGAATGTATTGAGTATGGGATATATGATGTGAGTTTTTTTTTTGACATATATTTCTGATATGAATATATTGATTGGCTTTTTTATGGCCACTTATAAGCTTACAAGTTATTGGTTTTAATAGCCGTTGAGTTCTCTTACATCCTCTTAGATAAATATACAATATAAATAATATTGTAATTAGTTATTCTACACTCTCTTACATTCCCTTAGATCAATTTATATTGCCAATATGATTAGGATAATTCTCATAGATTCATATACATACGAATACGAATTATATTGTACTTATGTCAGATAATATTGATATGAATGGAGTATGGCAAATAACACTTTGGTTCCTCAACATTCTCTTACATTCCCCTTGATCTATTCATATTGCCAAGATTTTAATTTTAATTGATAATTATGATTATGACTAAAATATATGGAGCATGTGAAATAGCTCCTAGGTTCTTCCACATTGTCTTACATTATCTTAGACCTCTACAGTCGTATCCTTACCTATAGTGAGATTATAGAACGTAATCAATCCCGTCGTAAATTCACAGTAGAGAAAGTCGTGGGTGGCATTAATGGTGCGTAGGCAGGAGTAGGTATTGTTGTTGGCATTCATGCAGAAGCAGAAGGGACTGTCGTTCCAGAAGGGCGCCGTGCGCCAGTGCTGATTGTCGTGCGAGAAGCAGTTCATCTTCTCCGACAGGCATTCCTTCTCCAGGCGCGCCTTTTTGAGGCGCTTGCGTTCCTTCTTGCGCTGGCGCTCCTCCTTGAGCTTACGCCGTGCCTCGCGTGCCATCTCCTTGGAGTCGGCATAACTGAAAATATATTGCATGAATTACTGAAAATTTAATTTTGTCTGCCTTAGCTTACCTCTCGCCCACATCTGGCTCGCAGTAGCACTCGGCACGCGATGCATAGTGTGGCGTCTGGGGCTGATCCGGGAGGTCGTAGCCAGCAGCTCCTCCGATACCACGAATGATATCCTTTTGGCTGCCGCCATACGTATTTGGCAGCAAGACGGAGCGGGTCGTGCTGGCGATATCACCAAAGTAGCTCATGTTGAACTCGGGACCGGCTCCCTCCTGGAGCCCAGCTGGATCATTGCGTCGTCGGCCCTCGCCACGTCGGCCAGCCGCAGCCGCTTGCTGCTTGCTCTCCCGCATCTGCTTCTTCATGTCCTTCAGGGTGCTGATCTTGTCCTTCAGCAGCTTGATGAGCATATCAATTTGGTTGCGAGAGGTGCGCCAGGTCTTCTCATCATCGTAGATCACATCCGAGCAGTTCACCTTGTCCGTGCTCTCTTCCACATAGCAGCGGGTGCCGCCCTTCGAGAACTTCTCACCGCGCCCCAAAGGGACTGCGCTGCGATTGTACAGCTCGTGCTCATTGAACTTGTGCTCCAGCGTCTCCAGAGTACTCTGAATTTGCTGTATGACCCCAGCGATGGCCTCATTAGAATTGGAATTGGAGCTGTTCGCAGTGAGGTTCTGCATGCTGGGCGCCTCCCGTTTGCTTCTGGTCTTGTGCTCGGCAAGCAGATCGACAGCCTGGTGTAAGTCGAGCAGCTCCTCCATTTCGTATGGCAGCTCTGAGTGATAGACCTCCTCGGCCACTTGGCGCTTGTGGCGTCTCTTGGCCAGGTGCTGCTGGTGCTGGTGGTGCTGCATTTGAGTGCGCTTGTGCAGGCGGTGCGGATGCAGGGATGTAGTCGGTGCTCGGATCTTGGTATAGACCAAACCGTTCGAGGTGAAGCAGGCGCAGTTGCGTTGGTATTGCTTGCGTGGCATCGCCGCCAGCTGATGCTCCAGTTGCAGCTAAAAAGTCAGACAATTGATTGAGCACCTGCTTGCATTACTTGACTGGTAACAAAGCCCATACTTACATGGAACTTGCACTTGTGCTTGCGCCAGCGTCCCTCCTCATTGACGCACTTCCACTTTTGGCCCGGCAGACAGTTCTTTAGCAGCGCCGGATCCGAGCACTCGGAGTTGAGTCGCATCATTTTCGTGATGTAGGGTGCTATGGGCAGATGGTTGTCCTGCTGGTGCAGCAGGTCCTGCTCCTCGAGCTCATCTTCATCGTCTTCTTCGGCCCCAGCATCTACCAGATCCTCGTCGTCCGCCGCAGCCGCTGAGCTGTCCATGGCATCGTCGCCATCTTCGTCTTCGGCGTCGGTGTCCAGATCCTCTTCAAACTCCTCCTGCTCCGTTGTGGTTGCCACAGAGCTCAACAGGGTAGCTACTGTGCTGGAGATGCTGCTGCTGCTGCTGTTGACGTTCTCCAGCAAATCCTCCAGCAGCGTGCTATTGACTAGCTTCATGCTGTGTCGATCCGCCAGCAGACGCGCCCGGGATTCGGCTATCTGCTCTGCCGTCTCCCGACGACCTGAGCTCTCGATGAGGAAGCTGTCCGGCCAGGTGTCGCGCACCACTCGATTGCGACTGAGCAGCAGCGGCAGGATGCTTCGTCCGTCCATGTGCTGCGGTGTTGGCACCCCACCCATGTCCAAGAAGGTTGGCGCTAGGTCTACATTCAGCACGATCTCATTCACACTGCAGCCAAGAGAAGACTCGATTAGCATGGATTGAGCTGATTGAGGAAATCTGCATGGATTACTTACACCCTGGACGCCTGGATTCCCGGACCGCGTATGAGGAAGGGCACACGCACATCGAACTCGAAGGGGAAGCTCTTGCCCTTGATCAAGCCGAACTGGCCAAGGTGATATCCGTGGTCCGAGGTGTACACAATGTACGTGTTGTCCAGCTCACCCAGCGCCTTCAGCTCGTTGTAGACTCGCTCCACGGCCACATCGACGCTCTGGAGTGTCTGCAGGCGCTTCGTCATGAGGATATTGGTGAAGCGCATGTGCACCGGCTGCATGGGCTCCGTGACCCGCAGGATCCACTGCTTGTCGGGATTGGGCGCGTGATCATAGCTGGGCGTGCTAGAGATCGAGTAAATGATTAGTATGGCTATATGACTCAAGGAGAGATCGACACTCACTGATGCGTGGTCACGTTGTGGAAGAGGTGGCTGTACTGTGGCGCAGAGTCCTCGGGTCCGTGTGGCGCCGGGAAGCTCATGGTCAGCAGCACGGGCTTTCTTTGGTTTTGCTGCTTGGAGGAGCGCAGGAAGGCAATCGAGTCGTTGGCTATCAGATCGGGATAGTAGTCCTTGGCATAGTCGAAGCCATGCTTGATCTTCTGCCCATTCAGGTTGATGCTGTAGTTGTAGTACTTGGAGTTCATGATCAGGCCGCCCCACTCGCGCCACCCAGGCGGTATGTAGGAGCCGTTGTACTTGTTCAGATACTTGCCAAAGTAGCCGGTGCGGTAGCCCGCATTGGACAGGTAGGTGGCATAGGAGCGCGTCTCGTGCGTCGCCTGCCACTGGGGGCTGGAGCAGTTGTCGTTGTTCGTGAACACCATGTGGTTGTGCACATACATGCCCGTCAGCAGCGAGGAGCGCGCCGGGCAGCACATGGGCGTGGTCGTGTAGGCGTGCCGAAACTCGGCGCCGCCATCGCGCAGCAGCCGCAACGTGCGCGGCATGAAATTCAGCGAGCCCAGCTCCACATCCTGGTCGTCGGTCAGGATGAGGATTATGTTGGGCCGTCGCTCGCGAGCCGCATTCGAGTCGCGCGAGAAGCGCTTGGATCCCCCACTCGAGTGGCTGCGGTGCTGCTGCTTACTATGCGACTCGCTTGCCAATGGCTCTCGCTGCTCCTTGCCATCAGCCGACAGGGGCAGCAGGTGTAGCCCGAACACGAACAGCGCCAGGCAGCAAATGGCCAGGTGAGTCCTCAATGGCGGCATCTTTCACTATAAAATCTGGTGGCTGGTGTCTTCTGACTTGGCTTAGATGCTCTCACAAAGAAACGCGGCTTACGTCAGCTGCCACATTATGAGACGAGCGCAACATGCATTAAATACTACTCTGAAAGTAGATTAAGAAAGTTCATGTAATTTAATAAATTGCGTAAGTATTTGACTAAATAAGAGAGTGAGGGAGAGAGTGATAGAGTGAGAGGGAAGAGAGGGAGCGAGAGTGGACTCTGAGAGAGAGAGGGGCAGAGAGATGTTAAGATAAAGAGACGAAATTGAAAGATATATAGAACGAGAGAAATGGAAAGATAGAGCGGAAAACGAGAGGGAGAAAGACAGGAGCGATAATTGGTAGACAGAGAAAAAGAGAGCCAGATTGAAATGTGGAATGGGAGAGTGAAATTACAGCTAGACAGACGGACATAAATGTACAGTGAGGGGGTGAGAGAGTCCAGGGATAGATATAGCGAAGAGCACTGTTTAAAGACTCTATAAATCAACCTAGAGAGAGTTTGACAGTAAGAAGGAAGAGAGAGGCAACGTAAAAGATAGAAACAAAAACAAACTAGTTAAATATTTAGAGACAGAAAGAGAGTAACTTAGAGGGAATTAGGGAAAGAGAAACAAGTAAGAAAGCTCTAGTCGAGACTGCTCGACTACGAGATCCCCT
>NW_022045945.1:72313-100551 GCF_001654015.2 Drosophila navojoa
AATATATATACTTTGTGGGGTCTGCCACGCCTCCTTCTGCCTGTTACATACATTTTAACAAAACCATTATACCCTGATTTCCCATTTTCAATGGGTTCAGGGTATAAAAAGAAAGGAGAAAAAAAATATTTTAAGCATATATAATTCATCTTAGATAATTCATAGTCTCATTTCATATCAATGTTTTCATCTAGTTCACACCACTTCACACTCGAGTCTTTATTCACACTCACTATCTTAATATCATTGTAAATTTTCGTCTCTAAGAGGTTTTCCAGTTTCTTGTAGAGATGAAAGTCTTATTGATAATAGAGCGTAGATAGGCTAACTTTGTTCATATTTGTAAATGCTTATATATATACACATACATAGGTCATATATATCATATAAAGAAGATAAATGTATGCGTAAGCGTATCTCCCAGTCAACGCTTTCTTGCCTCACGCTCAAGAAAGTTAATTAAAACAGATTTCTTTTCGGTTTTATTGCCGCCTACCTTTCACCCAAGCACCGGGGTTTAGCAACTGTTGCAAAACTGTGCTAACAAAGCGCCAATCTATGGCTTTTCGCATCGCATATCTGGGTTAAGATCTGTGCGCCATCTTAGAGACGCATCTAGTTGGTTATTCAAGAGCCGTCAAGGCAAAGGCAGCTGCTGCGCCTTTTGCAGCTGTTCTCTCTCTCTCTCTCTCTCTCTCTCTCTCGCATATTTTATGCACCGATTGACCTTCCGCACGGACAGCAGACAGCAGACAGCAGACGGCAGACAAGGGCTCTTGTCACCAAATATTTGCAAAAGATTTCCTGTTTTCATTTTCTCAACATAATTTTTGTTCCCTTTTTCGTGGTCGGGTGAAAGAATCAGAGCAATGAACATTTTGCCCAGTTTTAAGGAGCTGTCATCGTTGCTCTCGCTGTCGTCGTTGTTGTCGTTGTTGTTGTTGCTATTGCTGCTGTTTCTTGAAGTGCACCGGTGTCCTTGCTGAAATTTATGTGCCACTTGCCGGTGAAGTGAAAACTGCTTTTACTGCCGTTTCTTTTTCGCACTCGCTCTGTTCCTCTTTCTGGTAATTCCAAGCGAATTCCAGATGCAGCTTGCGCTCGCTTGGCTTGCCAGCACTCGAGCAGGGGCTGCTGCGCTAAGGGTTGAGGGTTAGGGTGCAGGCAGCGGCTTGAGTGTGATTTATGCAGTGCATTCTGCTGTAAGGAGCTTTTACCATTGCCACGGATGTTGCAACAACAAGCTTATTGCCATTTTCCCCTATTCTCCGGCAAATAAATTTTGAAATACCTGAGATATGCATTTCACATAATGCGCAACTCTATTCAGCTGCCTCCAAGTTGAGCAAACACACTTATTTGTGGCCTTCACTGAAATTGAGCAAACGTTGCAAAATTTTGCTAACAATTATCTTTCTATGCACTGCGACCTTCGACTCAAAAGAGCACCTAAGTCTCTCTCTCTCTCTTTCGTTTAACTCTCTTACAGTCAGAATAACGCTCGGCTCTGCTAACTCTTAAGTTTATGAATTTAACTTGCAATGCTTCGTTGGGTTTTCATATGCTTGGTTTTTATTTATTTTCTTAAAATTTGTTTTTGAAAAGTTTAAGAGCCCAGTTGCCAGTGCTTAAGTTTTTAGTCAGTTTTAATGTTATATTAATTCTAATCTCTATAAATAAGACTGCTTACAAAAATATGTAATCCTTTAGTTTAAGAATCAAATGATGATCATCATTTAAAAAAATATTTAATGGATATTTATCAAACAAATGAACATCAAAATGGAGAAGAAAAAGTTCACATATTTTAAATATCGTACATAATAATCATATAGAACATATAATCATATAAAACATTCTATTTAATTTATTCTCACCACACTTTGTAAGCTTAATTTATTCATCTTCATACAATCATGTCTTTGTTTTAAAGTTCTCATTAAAATGAAACCGTTTGCAAAAAAATTGTATAAAGAAAATTAAAAATAAAAATTTAAAGAAGATCCCAGCCTTTGCTTTAGTGTATTATCTTTACTTAGTTGTATTTTTTATTTTATTTAAATAAGAATATTTTTGTATGTGGTCAGTTAATATATATATAGTCTTTGGTTTTTGTAATCAACTAGTGCAATTTTTCAAACGTATATTTCGCTTACATTTCGCAACCAATTCGACCTGCAGCGACAAGCCCATATCATCTTTGCATGGACCATTCGATACATACATTCATATACCTATATCTGAAAACTACACGATTCGAATGGTCTGCTGTTTATTTAAACTGTGCACAGCGGAGTAAAAAGAAATTGCTGTTATTTTCGCTTTGAAATGTGCGCCCATTTATGTTAAAATGCGAATGCAAACAGAAGACGGAGCAGCCACGGGTTGCCACAGAAATATCTGGCGAAAATGGAGATCGAAGGCGCCTCAATAGGCCACTTGACGGGGGCACGAAGGAAAACACATGCCAAATACATGTGTGTGTGTATGTGTGTGTGTGTATATATGTATGAAAGTGCTCGAAGTTCGAGTGTCTTCAGCAGAGCAGCAAATGCAATATTTTGCCTGGCCGTTTTATTTATTTATGCCCAATTATGCTGCATTTCTCGATCGAGTGGCTGGAAATCGCAAGCAATTGTAGCTCAAAAGAAAGCCAAACAGCTGAAGTGGCTTTTAGGTAAGCAGCTGGCAACAGACAGTGCCCAGCATCGGCGTCAGCCTCTTCTTCTGCTTCTTCTTCTTCTTTTTCTTTGACTCCCGACTCATCGACTTCCTTATTCCCCAAGGTTGCTTAATATGCAACAGCGGCGAGAACAAGTTTTGCGCTGCTGCTGCTGCTGCTGCTGCTGCCCAGCATGACCCACGTCCATGGCCCTAAAAAGGAAACATGTTTGTGGCCACTGGCCGCTGGCCCCAGACCAAAAAGGAGCTGCACAAATACAAAACGCTGCAAACGCTGCTCTTTTTATGTGCGGCCTCTCACGGCCAGTCGCCGCCTTGACAGGCGTCACGCATGCGCAGACAGTGCACCCTGCACCCTGCACCCAGCAGACGTGGACCCAAACCTTAAGCTGGAGCTGGAGCTGGACCTGCTCTGCCGGCTAGCAACAGCAACAAAATGAATCTCTATCGCTGCCGCAACAAATAAAGAGCCCACACGATTCTCTCTGATTCATTCATGAAGTTCATGATATTTATTTGCTTTGTGTCCTTCGCTCAGCTCCGCTCGCTCTGTCAACTCCGCTCGCTCTGCCCGGATATTGTGAGTTTGTTAGGCCGTCTTGTTATGCTCTTTGTTCAGTTCTGTTCGGTTTCGAAACGGTCTGTGTTGCTCGGCCTGGCCTGTTGCTATGCGCTCGTAAAATTTAATAGCAACATCTTAAGTATAGTAGCCTTTGTGCATTTCAACATTTCGAAGGGTTTTGGCATCGTAGGAATTTCTCTTGGAATGGGACATCAAATGAAATTTAACAAGAAAAGAATTAATACCCTTTGCAGCTATCTTTTCAAATTTCCCTCCTTTGGTGTTAGTTGCCTGCAATCAGATATATCTATCTATTTCTATAAATATGATGTTTGAATAACTGATTGCCTACGTCTTTTTATGGTTCCTACGTCTTTTACTGGCTTAGACTGTATTTGAGTTGCTTAATTCTATGACTGAGATTTCTAGCTATTAGTTAAATTTTATATTTAATTTAAATATATTATGATAACACACAAAACCCTTATAGTGCTTCATTTTAACAAGATCCTAACTATGGATTTAGAAGAAGAAAACTATTCTGATCAACATAAAAGAGAATTAGACAGTTTGTTTTGATAACATTTGAATGCTTCACAATCCCTGCAGAAAGTATTTAATATTTGAAACATAACATAACGTAAACATAACAAATCATATATTTTATATGTGGGACCCCTGTTTTCAGTAGTTACTTCTAAAGTTTGTCTTAATTTTAGATTAAATCAAGTCTCTAATAATTTTAGTAAATAGATATATGCTAAATATATTTTTGAGATGTTTTTAAGAAAATTATTTGTGTCTATACAAATTAAACTTAATCAAATTCCTATATTTCTTTTTAAATATGTTATTTATTTATTTCAATAAAGTTGTATATATATATAATCACAGCAAGATTAAGCTAGTTGCTAATAATTGTACTACAGTTTCAGCAAAATATATATTCAGTAAGCTGGCAGAATTTTATACTATTCATAGAGACTTTTATCGAGCTGCATTCCGTTTTCTCTCAATTTCATTAGCAGTCGAAGCTTAAAATATTTGACAAGACAAGATCACATTACATAAAGCACATTTACCAGGGGAATCTCATATTTGGCAGGCCGAAGATGGATCTCTCCCATTCTATTTCTGGCACAAACGTGACAAACTGAACAGATGCATATCAGATTATAGCACTAGCTGATTACGCAGCACAAATTGCCATTGTCCAGTCGAAAGCATCCATCCATCAGATGGACGGACGGCTGTACGTTCAATGAAATGCAAATAAATACATGTGTATTTCAATTAGCGCGCAGTCCGAGCCAATTGAGTCCGGACTTTGGAGGCATTCGCGGCACGCAATGGCGGTTCGTCCGCCAGGGTAGTGGCTGAGCTTAGCGCAGATTTATGAATATGCAAATAAATGGCAGTTGGCTTCTTGATGCCACTAATCCGACAGCCAGGCGACAGTCGGCATTCAATGATAAGTCTCGCTTATCAGCGACGCCGCCGTCCGATCCGCTGGAGCAGGATTGGACTCATGGCTCATTAGTGCACATGTCAGCGACTCGCGTGTGCAAATGGTTGTCCACCGAGAGTGGGCAGCCCACAGTCGTCATGGCAGTGGATCGCATTTGGGGCAATCGTTGCCAGAGCTTTGCGCAGTCAAAGAGTCTGCAAACTCGAAGCCAGCCGCGTGGGCTGTCGCATCTACTACTCCGGATCCATCCATTTCAGTGCTTAATTAGGCAATTAGGCAGGCAAGCCAGTTAAGGACTGACTGAACAGCAAGTGACGGAATGGGCATCTCGGTGCCAACTCAATTTAACGCTTAACTAACTATTTAAAAACTGCAGCATGCGCTGTGCAAAAAGCTATAAAAAACACGCACGCGGGAGGTGTGGGCTGTCGGACACGCCCACACGCCCACACGCCCACATGCACACTCAGCCAACGTCAGCATCTTCCACTTCCAACTCGAAGTTATGCCAGCCCACAACATTCGTAAGAACGCCAAACCACTCGGTAATATGTAGCAAATGCCATCTGGGTGGAGCCCAACTCGTTGGAGAGGCGCAGGCGAGGCGAGCGGAACGTCGCGACGTCGCTTTGCAGAAACACATTAGACAGTTATTACGGCTATGAATATTTAAGTGTTCAGCCAGCTCCATTATGCAAGATTTATTTCATATTTGGTCAGTGGCTTAAGCTCCTGACAATTCGATAAACGTCAACAATACACAAAAAGATTTCTTACCCTAAAAGCTAATACGCCTTTTCAGCTGTACTAAACAGAGCATACGTATCTTTGAAGACTGTATTGATCTGTTTATTAAACAGCTGTCGATGCAAGAGTAAGAGCTGATCGATTGTTAGATATCATGTATTTCACGCATGGCATATATAAGGCATAAGATCCGCATTCAACTTGATCAAATACTTAAATATTAATTGATATACTTAATTCATTAAATAAATGAGATAATAAATAAATACAAAAATAAATGAGAAAATTAATAAATAAATAAAAATAAATTAAAATTAAAAAAAAAAAAAATATCAGATTAAATTATTAGTTTTTTCCTCAGATTAAAAAAAAAAAAATAAAATAAATAGAAAAATATAATAAAACTAACTGATATAATATATGATAATAGGATATATCTCATTAATAAAGTTCGTAAACATAATTTTGCTATACCTTTTTACAGGGTAACTAGAAAAAGCTAGTAAAAATTAATAAAAATAAATTGTAAAATTTATTGTTTATTTGTATATGCGAAAATGAAAGAGAAGCACGAAACCTGCTCAATGTGAATGACTTTGGCACACGTTCGGATTTTCAGACAAGTGTCAGACAAACAACAAATGTTAAAGATCTGTGTGTGCGTGTGTGCGTGTTTGTTTGTATGTGTGTGTGTGTGTGGGCAAAGCAGCAGCGAAATTAATTTGTTAACAAAAACAAAACATAAATACAAATTGAATGTACGTATGTATTCAAATTTGAATGGATTCAAAGCGCTACAGCTAGGGGCTCACTCTTTCTTTTATTTAAATGGCTACAAATTGTTTGAAATATGCGCAAATAAATCATAATATCAATGGGTTGGACTTTTGGACGAAATGTTATGAAATACCCTACTTCTAAAGTGATGCGCGAGTAAACTTTTCTGTTATAGATTGTCTCTTGAATATTTTTAATTGAACTGATAAAGTTTAAAGTTATGAGTTTTTGGCTTAAATACCGATTCGAATTCCATGAACAGTTATTAGCTACGAGTTTACTTTGGGTTCTATAGCTAGGCGTATAAGTGTCGTTTCAGTTTAATTACTCAGAAAAAATAAATTGCTTCAACTCAATTTCATAGATTGTCATATTAAAAGAAAGTGTAAAAAAACTTGGGCACTTACTTATGCATATCATATTTAATATAACTTGCATAAAAGCATTTAACTCATTCATAGTTTTTAATAAATGTACCTATACCTAGAATAATAATAATAGGCACTATTAAATTCCTATTGCAGCTTTTAGAGAATAATACTATAAATTGCGAAATCGCACTCTTGAGTCAATAAAATATTTTGGAATTTTTAATTTTGAATGTGTGAATTCGCAATCTGTTGAGCAATTTGCAAAATATGTTTTAGCCGTTAACAACGTCAGCATAAATTTAGCTTGCAGTTGACATTTAAAAAAACTCCAAGTTTATATTTTATAAATATAAAAATAGTAGGTATTGGCGTTTTCGGCAATTATCAGCTAATTGCCTGAAGGTTTTCCTCTTTAAAGAATTATTATTAAGTTCGTTAAGTTTGGGAAAGGTCAAATGGCAATGGCAACAGCTGCAGTCTGTGGTGCGGTGCAAGCCAGCACCAACCGAGCTGGTTGTTGGCCAAGTCCAGTCGAATTGAAATAGACAAATTTGAATACACTGACTAATTGGCTATGACGACAGGAAACGTTCGTTTTTCTATGCACCTTTGCCCCGACACAATTGGCCAATTACAGGCGAACATTTAGATGAGAATGCGACTAGGACAAGCCCTATTACAGCTGTGGTTATTGGTGCTGCGGTGCCATAAACAAATCAAATCAAACAGTGACCCACTTACAGGCTTACACAATTTTCCGCTATAACGAACTAGCAAACACACACATGGACACGCATACATATGCATGCAGCGACAGTGACAGCGAAAAGTCATGTTGCAGTTGGGTAAAAAAAAAATAGAAAATGAAACATTTTCATTGAATTGCAGAACAAAAAAAAAAAAAAAAAAACAAAAAATCAAAAACAATCCTCTTAACTGTAAACTCAACTGCGGTTTTTTCAGCACATTTTGTCAATTTATATTCAGAAAGGACTCGTTGGCCAAAGGACTTCTGCAACGTTGCCCGACATTTGCATATGACCAACTGAAGTTTCGGACAACTTGGACATGTGGCAAATATGCAGGGAAACGGACGGAGAGACAGCAGATTCCAAACGAGACCAAATTTAAGAATTTCGAGTGTTAAAGCCTACGGAAATGTGAAGTAAAATATGGGATACAAATTCAATACTATGCCAAACGAATAGAGAGTGTATTAATAGAACATCAAAGCGTAAAGAGCCTTAATTAGCCACATTTAGATCATCTTCTCATATTATATTATTTACATGTCTACTATACCAAATGCTCTGCCCATAGCACATCTCCTACTACAGAGTCCTTTTGCAAACAGGCAAAAATGGGCGCACAACTAGTAGTAGTAGTAGTAGTAGTAGTAGTAAAATTCTAGATCTAATTGCGCATAGTTTCAAGGAACTTTGAACCAAACTGGCCGAGAAAGCGAAATGCACTCGTTAGAAACACCTCAATAAAAATAACAAATTCGAATTTGCGGCTCGCCAGCTGGGGAACAGCTTAAGCTGGCGGAGCCAAGAGCAACAGGGAGAGAGGGAGTGGAGTGAACGCAACTAAAATAGAAATTCTAGTGCAAATGTTAAAAATTCTCGTGACATATCACAGGAATGTTGTCTGGCTGTCTCCATTGTCGTCGTCGCTGCCGCATTTGAAGCTGCTGCGAATAGTCGCAGCAGCTAAAACGCTTCCAGACACCGCTCGTCGCACCCCTCTCTCACGCTCTCCCATGAATATTCTGCTGATGGCACCGAAAACAACAAATTCGACGACTATTGAAAAGTTGCCTACCTTGGACTAAATGCCCTGGTCAACAACTGGGCTGAGCTCAGAGTTGCTGCAGCGGGCTGGCCATAAATCATAGCTGCTGGGTGGGCGTGGCTTTGGTTGGGTCTTCTAAAGAATTTCGGCTGCTACTGCGATCAGCTTTCAACAATATGAATCACTTGCAAAGAAGAGGCTGCTGCTCCACCAAGACACCGACGCCGACGTCGAAAACAAACCTTTCCCTGAGCCTGAGAATGCTAATGGCCGTCAGGGTTCAGCTTTCAGTACGGGGCGTCAAACGGAAGCCGCATTAGTTACACACACAAACAGCAAAAAAAAAAAAATAAAATAAAATATAAAAAAAAAATCAAGAAAATAAGATATCAAAACGCACAGGAGAGACGTTCGACCCTATACATATACATATATCAGGTGATTCAACCACTTGTCGACACTCAGCCCCAAGGCAATCGAAGCGAGGGACACGAGCCGCTCCGATGACACAAATGCAAAAGGAGCCTCGGCATTGACTGGCCTTCAATCCGACTTTTTATACTCATTTCTCTTATGAGCAACTCACATGAAGAAGGTCACATTAATAAGCATTGAGTAGGATCGCATAATAGAGGTGATGGCTTATCAAACTCCACTTACCCGAACCAGAACAGATAGTTTCAGTACTTTATACTGTTACTCAAAATAATTGAAATATTTGCTTATTTTTATTTTTTATCAACAAGAAAAAGATTGTGGTATGTAATAGCTGATAAGGCAAGTCTGAACTATTGAGACCAATTTTATATGAACTATTAAATAAAATAGTAAATATTAGTTTATTTTTGTGTATTTAGTTTAATAATTTGCATTGTATATTGAATTCATGAAATCGTAAATTTTTTGAACTTGACCAATGTTTATAGTTTATTTTGTCAATATTTATGTTTGGCTGTGAATTTTAATTCAGCCGATTTTGAAGCTTTGCCAAAAAGGTGGCACTTAATTTTTGATACTGCCCGCTACGATTCGATGCAAGCGCTGAAAAGCATTAAATATGCTATAAAATGTTTATTTTATTGCGCACAGACGTCATTAAGTTTACAATCTAATGTCGTGTGGATCACGTTTGATATTCTTGTTTATTTTCCCTGACGAAAGTGTTGTAATATGTTTTTTTTTTTTTTTTTTTTGCATAAACGATTTTATTTTTAATTGACGCAAGTGCAGCTAACAATTGTCAGCCTGAAAAGTTTGTTTGATGTGCATAAAATGTCTTGAAATATTAAATAGACGCCGTTGAACTAAGTTACACTTAGGCGCGAGAAAATGCTGCAGCTGCAAAAAGTTTTCCAACTGCAGCCAAATTTATAAAGACGTGCAACTGTCAGCGCAATTCTCATGGCTGCCTGTCTAACAATAAATAAATAAATGAATATAAAACGAGCCAAAAGCTGCGCAAATGTGGATTTTAGTGATTTATGTAGCATATACGAAATATTGTGTATGAGAAATCATCTATCTATTTATAGAAAGCCGAAGCGCAAGTATTTCTTTTTATATTTTGCTTACATTGTTTGACCACAACTTTGTTTTGCAGTGTATTGTATTATTGTAACAGCAATACATACATACATATATATTTACATATTGGGTGTGCTTTGCATTTGCAAATTGATTCGCTAAGTAGATTCCATTCGTCGTTTGCCACGCATCGCTTATTAGCCGAAATAGCTCAGTTGGGAGAGCGTTAGACTGAAGATCTAAAGGTCCCCGGTTCAATCCCGGGTTTCGGCAAACGAAACTTTTTGCAATTTCTTTATCTATTACTATTATTATTAAAATTTTTTAAATTTTATTTTAGACGTTTGAAATTTTATTTTGCTTAAACTAAAAAACAATAAGTTTCCGTGGTGTAGTGGTTATCACATCCGCCTAACACGCGGAAGGCCCCCGGTTCAATCCCGGGCGGAAACATATTGTTATTTATTTTATAGCAATTTTTAAAATTAATATTATAAATTATTATATCACTCATTGCTGCTATTTATATAGTTTGGCATTGGATTTTCATTTCTTGACATAACTTATGCATATGTATTGGAAATTGATATTCATTTTCAGCGAATTATGTGTTGCGATGAAAACGATTCAAGTAGAAGAAGACAATTTTCATCACACATTTATGTCTAGAGCTGTTCAATTCTTCGGGCTGTGATGTGCAATCTGATGATCTACGGTCTGCGCTTTATTTGGATTGTACGAAAATAAATAATGAGCAACAGTCAGTCAAAGCGCCAAGCGCCAATGTTTTCTATCTGTCTGGTTGTCTGTCAAGCATATAAGAACGACAAACGTTTTAATATGCTTTTATTAGCCAAAGGCACTGGGAGGGATCCGCATCGGTCGTCGCCTGTCGGTCGGGGTAATTAGACTCCATTAGTGGCACTGGCAGACACTTCCTTGAAGCATTTGCTTAGACTCACACACACACACACGCACTCAGACACGAGACGAGCATGTATACAGAAATTGATGCAAAGTGCTCAGATGTCTCCAGCTAGCTGTATTAGTATCTATATATCTGTATCTGTATCTGTGTCTGGATGTGAATTATGGGCACCATGTGCTAATGCTGATATGTGCTCGCTTGGACTGGTGCTGGTTCTGGTGCTGGTGGTGGCACTTGATGCGGCGCTCATAATTTTTGAGCCATTAGACAGCCTGGTGCATAAACTCATTAAAATGTACTTGAATGCCTCAAAATATGAGGCGACGCGTTGCGAAGATGGCAGATGGAAGCGATGGCCATTTGGCGTCACATTTGCTTAATTTGTCGAGCAGTGACAAATGACAAGGAGCAGCCAAGAATTCGCATTGCCATACCCTGCTTCCCGTTTCCCCCTCATCTAATATTCTCTCACAGAAGTGCCAGAGACATGTGTACAATTTGACAGTTTGATGCGCAACAAGATAGATTGGCTTACAGCGACGATGGAGTCTGGATTGGGATTGCAGTTGGAGTTGGAGTTGGAGCTGTGATAGAGTAGACTTTACGCAATTTGAGACAACTCGAGCAAACACTTGAGATTGCCGCCAGAGGGATGTTGCTTGGCTCGGTTGCCTGCTGTCGACTGTTGCTGCAACATTAATGACGTTTGTTTGCGCTGTCAGCTAATGAAGATGTTGCACAGCGCCATCCATATTAGACACTTGCCACAACTCAAGTGGCCTGGCCAGTCATTTAGGGTTGGGCCAAGGTGTGGCAACACCCAACTCTCCAAGTGCATTGCTTAATTATAAATGCTTGTTAAGTGTAATAATAATAATACAGCGTCTCTTGGCGTCCAATCAGGATTCGAAGCAATTTCTTTAATATTTATGGTAATTTAATAGGACTCTCTTGATGTTTCAATTGAATCTTGATCTTAATAGATGTTAGCGTGAAAAGCATATCAAACGATTGTTGTCTGTCTTTTGATATCAAATACTCAAACCAATGTTTTGGATTTTTACCTTGGGGTAGTCAGGGATATATAAGATATATGATAAGCTGTCCTCCCTCAGTCATAGTTTAATGGGTATAAATGATTAGAAAGTGGCATGAAATACAATAAATTATAAGCGTAGTTATATGTCTATGGCAAGCCTAGAGTATGTATAGAGATATCTGCAAGTTTGCAAATAAACAAGTTACATACATTCCATAATAATACCTTCGCTATCAGGAGTCTATTAATATAGATAGACATTCGTATTTGATGCATTCGTACATGAATGCATTTATTGAATTTCAAGTTTTTATAAAGCCAGCCGAAAGTCATCGAACAGTTTGGCACACGGCTTTAAGCCAAGTTAAGTGTGCTGATTCAGTACCGCCGTTTTCAAAGTGTTCTACGGCTCTGCAATGAGTCACGACCATTATCAGCTTTACGAAATGAATCGTAAGGGCTTAATTCAGGTGGGGTCTCCGCATAAGAAATACTGAACTTTAGGTCGCATGAATCACAGTTGGGTACTGACCGCCCTCTGATATCGGCTGTCTACCGTCTACCGTCTGCTGTCTGTTATCTGTTAACTGTGCAGTTAACGTGATTCCAATTGGCAGTCATCAATACACCCAATGATATCGATGTTCCTTGCTTATAAAAACATATTTAGCTGACCATTAGAAAACAGTTTTGGCACAGCCATCGAAGCGAACGAACCAAAAATAAAGACGAAAAGAAAATGGCTGTGGGTCAAACCAACCCAGATATCTTCATAGAGGTGGGAAGTAACACCCGACCTGACAGCAAGCTGCAGAATTGCTGCGTCAATCGTCAGAGATTGCACTCCATCATAACAGGTGAATAGATGAAACGATGATACGCGCAACTAAAAGCTATCACAATTATAATAAAGTCCAAATATATGCCGCATGCCATTTCGATTACCAAAAATTGCATTAGCCTAAAATTAGCGAAAAAGCGCATCGAATTTGATTTGTATTCAATCTAATTCATAGGAATGGTAATATTTTCCTATGGAGGCATGGACATGGCACAGGGTCTCGGCTGGAATTTGTACACTGGAATCGCAGACACCCAACAATTTTCGTTCTGTTGGTTCATTGGCGTCATTATTGGGGCGATATTGGGAGCAGCTGCATTTAGCCACGTGCCCAAACTCTTCTTCTACGTGAGTGAGAAAATCAGAGACTATCTATAAGATTGCATTTGAATAATGCTCCTGTGCTTCTATCCAGGCCTTTGCAACTGTGCTGCAGCTGATCGATGCCATTATCTGTGTGAGTGCGCCGTATAACTACGATGCTATGGTCGCAGCTCGATACATTGGAGGCATTGGCATTGGCTTCATATCGGTGGCCTTTATCATACACAACGCGGAGGTGGCGCCAAACGACGCTCGCGGCAAGTGGTGCGCCGTAGAGCAGTCCGGCCTGGGCTTGGGCATAGCCGTGCAGGTGATCATGGACTCAATGTGGAACCCGGCCCTGCCCTTTGGCAACAATCAAGTCCACGGCATCATTGGAATTGTGTTTGCTATTGTTGCCATAGCCGTCCTGATACTCTCGGTGGAGTCGCCCATCTTTTACCTGCGCCGCAATGATTACGACAAGGCCAGTGATTGCCAATGGGAGCTGATGGATAAAAAAGCAACGCCAAAGGATCAGCGTGAGGCGCTGGAGGAGAACAAAAGTTACGTCTCGGAGGGCACACACGAAACCATTGGGCACGATCTAGTCGTTGCCATCGTTCCCTGCATCAAAATGCTGCTCTGCCGCTGCCTCGTCGCATTCAGTTTTTCGATGCCGCTCACCCAGACAATCATAGCGAGCAGCGATGCCTGGAAGGGCACTCTATACAGCTGGCCAATCATCGTGTGGAGAATTTTGCGTTGGATCGGCACTCTCATTTCCATATTAGTGATGGACAAGCTGGGCCGCAAGCTCCTCGCCATGCTGGGCCTTGTCTGCATGGGCGGCCTGATGCTGGGCATGGCCGGCATCTACTCCAACTACGCCAACACGAATAGTCCATACTACATGGGGCAGGTATGTCGCCTCTCCATGGCCTTCCAGATGTTTGCCGGCCTGTTCGTTGCATGCACGCCCGCCTACATGGGCGAGGCATTCCCCATGCGAGTCAAGCCCTTCTGCGTTGCCCTCATCGTGTGCATCGAGCAACTGATCCACATCATTGTGATCGTCACCTTCAAAAAGACTCCAGACAGCTTTTACAAATACTATTTGGCTGTCGGCATTATCCTACTCATAAGCATGCTGAGCCTGTTGGTGACGCTGCCAGAAACGACAAAGATGACACTACGAGAGGCTGGCCATCGCTTCCGCCGCCTTCATGACATATCATTTCGAGGCCCACTAACGAAGATACGATGAATTTTTCAACTGAAGTCTCATACACGCTTGAAAATATACATATATCTCAAGCTAGGCAGTCTAATTTTATTTAAACTAAACAGGAATCCAATTAGTGATAGGTTGTGCTTATAAGAAAAATGTAAAATAAAGAAAGCCTAAAGAACACAATTGTTTGCTGTATATAATTAAAGTTTAAGTTTTAACACGTTGAAAACAGAGCTCGAATACCGTTTGGATTCTTATTAAAGAATTTCGGTAAGAGAATTTGAATCGTCGACAGATCGAAATTTGGTATATAAATGCGTATAATTATTTTTAGCATACAAAGTGCGATGAAGACCAATAATAGTAACATATCGATTTTAGTATCAATAAACTGAGAAATGTAATAAAAGTATTAATATTTTTATCAACTTGTTACTACTTGGCATTGATAGCCTCACGCATTTTTGTTATCTGGGGATTACTTAAGATTTGTGAACATTAGGTGAATATGACAGAGGGTCGAAGGCATTGCCAACATAGACAAGTGAAACTGCAGAGATAATCGACGCGCAGATACCCTAATGACGCCTCCGAGTTGCTTTATTATATACTTTATTATTATAGAAGTGAAAAAGAGTACATATACTAAAGAGTCAAATTTATACAAAAAATCAAGTTGTGTAAGAATGCTGTTCCCAAAGTATGATATTGAAAGACTGTTGGTCTGTCTCTCCCCACACCACAAACTTCAAGAGGAAAGAGCTCCAATGCGGGAGATTCTTTCGCCGATTTCATGACATGATCTGATACATATCATGTAGCTAATCAATCTTGGCTAGCATATCATTCGCGAATGACAGCAAAATATTTGCTGATTCATCAAAAGGTGTCCCCCAGCAGAGAACCCGAGCTCGAAGAGTTTTCAGTGAGTCACAATGAAATTATTCGCTCTTCTACATACTTAATCAGCACTATGAACATTGTCTCTGGGGACTACGCATAGGCAGGCACAAGCTGAAGTGAATCACGATCGTATCTAGCTGCCGTAGGTACCACAGTTAACTCGTCCGCAGAGCACAAAAATTTTGTCTATCTATAAAACGGTAATAATATCTATATCTGACATTTTTAGGCAGATAACGAATTCTTTATTTAACGATAAATAAACGCATAAATTATCGCCTTCAAATTAGTTTTGCACAAGCGTTTAGCGGGTTGAGTTGAGAGTCCACGCGAGTCCCAATGGCGACCACCTACGTAATCAGCGGTCCAGCACCAGGTGTGCAGCCAGCCTTTGTAGCAACGAGCGCTCCACAACCGCAACTGACCTACATCGATGTAATCGAAGATCCTCGAACCCAACGCGGCTACAATCGCTGGACAAATGGACATAACGCCCACACGGCAACCTTTGGTAAGTCGCCCGACATGGAAACGCCCAACCAAAAAATTTAAATATGTGACTAAATTCCTGATAAGAAGTTTTGGAATGCCTCTCTATGGCTCTCTTTCCTTCAGTTTGCAATTTATGATTTTTCAATTTCGAAATGAAATTCGTTTCTTTAACATTTTAATACATTCCAAAACGAAACAAAAATTATTTCAGTAATTTAAATATGAATAGAAATAACAGTTGTATTCAATTTACGCACCTTGTCTATCAGGTGACTCTTTATGCATTATGTAATACGTTTAGTGAAATACTAATTAACAGTTAATTATATATATTCAAATACTATTGACGGGAATTGGATTTACTCTAGACAGTTCAGCTATTCCATTTGTTTTGCCTTCGTTTAAGTGAATTACAAATAAATTAATGATAATTATACAATTTGGTTCCCTTAGGATTCCTGCTCTTTACCTATGGCGGAATGGATATGGCCCAGGGTCTTCAATGGAATCTGGGAACGGGTATTGCAAACACAGCTGAGATTCAATTCAGTTGGTTCATTGGCGTCATCATTGGAGCCTTTGTAGCAGGACTTGTAATAACCCATGTGCCAAAGAAATACTTCTATGTGAGTCAGGGAATTTATGCGAATCTAATCGAACTACTAATAACTGCGCGCTTCTCTAGCTCCTGGGCGGGGTCATGATGTTCATTGATGGCGTTATCTTTGTGAGTGCACCATTCAAGTACGACCCAATAAGAGCCGCTCGCTATGTGGGCGGAGTGGGCATGGGACTGATCACGGTTGCCTTCATCATACACAACTCGGAGGTAACTCTGGGCAATACACGTGGCAAGTGGTGTGGCATGGAGCAGTTCGGCTTGTCCCTGGGCATACTCATCCAGGTGCTGATGGACTCGCAATGGGACTACGACTCGAGTATTAACATCAATACGGCGCATGGCATCATGGGCATTATCTTCACCGTCTTGGCCACCGGCACCGTGGCCATGTCCGTTGAGTCTCCCATCTTCTACCTGCGCAGCAACAACGAGGATGAGGCGCGCAACTGTCAAACTCGGCTGCTGGGCACCATGGTGCCAACGGATATATATGAGGCCATCTTTGCCGAGGCAAAGGGCTACGTCATGGAGAGCAACAGTCGCAGCTTCGGCGAAGAGCTCGCGGCATCCGGAATGCCCTTCATCAAAATGCTCTTCAGCCGCTGCCTTGTGGCGTTCTCCTTCTCCTATCCGCTCAGCGCTGCCATGCTGAACAGCACGGTGGTCTGGAAGGATACCATGCACAGCTGGCCATTGATTTTGTGGACCATTCTGCGCCTCATTGGCATCCTCATCGCAATCGCCATGGTGGACAAGCTCGGCCGCAAGTTCATTTCGCTGGTGGGACTCCTGTGCATGGCGGCCCTCATGCTCGCTCTGGCTGGCATCTTTACGCACGATCCGAACTTCTCAAGCCCCTATTATATGGCAGAAGTGTCTCGCGTCTCCCTGGCCTTCCAGATCTTTGCTGGCATCTTCGTGATCAGCACGCCGACTTACCTGGGCGAGGCTTTCCCCATGAAGGTGAAGCCCTATCTCATTGGTTTCGTCGTGTGCCTTGAGCAGCTGATTCACATCATTGTGATCGTCACATTCGGCAAGACCTCTGACTGCTTCTTCCAGTACTTTGTTGGCGTGGGCATTATATTGGCCGTCAGCCTGATCATCTTCGCCGTCTTGATGCCCGAAACTCGAGACCTCTCCCTCCGACAGGCTAACGAGCGCTTCTGTCGTTACTATGACGTGATGTCCTATTGAGAAGCAACTTACAGTGGGGCCAAACATGTTTCACACAGTCAAATTGGAATTCTGCTTGTATCCAACTGGGCCTTGGTTCAAATTTCATTGAAGCAATGATCAAGTTCCTGGATAAGCTGAATCTTTCTAATATTTATTCATTGACTATGGATTAGCCGCAATATTATTAAAGGCACATATTAATAAAAATAAAATTGATACCTGCATCACATATAATAATAATATTCATATTATTATAATATTATGAACTATAATGTACAAAATAAAAATTAATAAAAATATTAAATATGATTGGGTGGCTCAACCGCTATATTCAAATATTCTTCTAACTAAAATACATGTTGAGTATTTCTTACAAATGAAATAGTTTTTAGCTAAAAATGATCCTTCCTTAGCTGTTTATAATATGCGCAATTCTTTCAACATATTTACTCCATTTCTTTAAATATTTTTTTCACAGATTTGCAATTATATATATTTTTATCTATGTATAAATACATATATCTTTATCTATGTATAAATACATACATATCAATAAAGCCAACAGTAATTAAGTGCGTATTTTTTCCAGATATAGAGCGGGCCCAGTTCCATAATGAATCAAAATCAGAAGTGGGATGGTCAAGGGGCTGGTAAAAAAAAAAATATATATATATATACCGATTACAATTTGTATACATTATCTATAATTAGATAATGATAAGGGAGTTTTCTTTTTCACATAAATATGAACAAATTGACGCTGTGAAGTCAGTTACGAAGTAGCCTTTACGTCGAACGAATCTTAACACACGCGTGACCAATAAGTGACCAAAAAAATGACTATCGCCTATGTTACCACAAACGAAGCACAGCCAGCACAAGTTACCTATGTTACCACACAGCAATCGAAGCCAGCGCAGGTAACCTATGTAACTGCAGGTCCTCCTCCACTACCACCACAAACCACCTATGTTCAGGTGCGGACTCGACGACCCACCAAGCAGAATGCTCACACAGCGGCATCAGGTGGGAAGAAATATATACTATAGACATATACTCTTTCTAAATACTAATTATATATGGTATAAATAATATATTATATATTTTGAATATATATTAATATTCAAACTGAGGAACACAAAATTTAGAAATTAGGCACATTTGTACGTATATAGCCAAAAAAATAGAAAGTCTTCTTTGTGTATTCAAGAACTGATATTGCGTTATCATATCTAAATAATTAAGCAACGTAGCTTATACTAATTGACATTTCATATCATATATATGTAACAGTATTGTATGATATAGATGTATTATACATAAAGAATAATAATATATAGTTTAACAAATTCAAATTATTGCTAATATTATGATTCATTATTATTCGTTACTATAGTCATCAAAAGAAACATAATCTTAAAAAAAAAACTTCTAGAATATTTTGGTTATGAAAAAAGTCCCCGCCATTTGTTAAAAAATCAATTATTTGATATAATAACATAAAAGTACGCGAGTGACTCAATAAATATAAATAATAGATTTATTAGAAAATCCGATTTGTAATTATTCTCTAGAGAAATATGACATAAGGACAAATTACTTTACTTGACCTTATGACTATTTTTATTTGACATTTACTGCATATGATTTATGTGTAATTCCATGTGATTTACTTTTAATTACTTTTTGTCTTAATAGAGAAGACCCAGTCGTATAAATAATCCGTTGAAACTGAAGAATTATTTATCATATCGACAATAACTATTCAAACAAGTATATAAAAAAAAATTAAGGAGTAGATATATGTATATTTAATGATAAATTGAAGATTTCATTAATACATGAGATGTCTAAAAAGTTTTTGGAAAAAATCTCTCAGCTTCAAATGTAAAGAGATAGTATAAATAGATCTAATAGTATGCGATTTGTATGTTCCTATTCATTCCACTTTATTTCAAGCAAAATTTAGATCAAACATATCTTTACTCTAGGCATTTTGCTGTTTGCTTATGGCGGAATGGATATGGCTCAGGGCCTTGGCTGGAATATATCGACGGATTTGCCTACAACTTCAGAGATGCAGTACAGCTGGTTCATTGGCGTCATCATCGGCGCCTTTGTGTCGGGTTTGACCATTAACCACATTCCCAAATCGGTTTTCTATGTGAGCAGGTTGAAAATGAGTGATAAATTAAACCAGTAATAATCCAGTTCTATTCTATTCTATTTTGATTTAGACATTAGGAGGACTGATGCTGTTGATTGATGGAATTATATTCGTGAGCACATCCGAGTACACTTCATTATTAGCAGCACGCTATGTGGGCGGAATAGGCATCGGGCTCATAACGGTTGCCTTCATCATACACAATTCGGAAATCACGATGAAAAACAGCCGTGGATTTTGGTGTGGCGTAGAGCAGTACGGCTTGGCGCTGGGCATTGCCATCCAGGTGATCCTAGACACTAGTTTAGATGACGGCATCAACAGTGCGCATGGCATTTTTGGCATTGTCTTCTCCTTGGTCGCCACAGCATTTGTGGCCGTATCCGTCGAATCGCCCATTTTCTATCTACGCAAAAACAATGAGGAACAGGCGCTAACACAGCTGAAGATACTCTACGCCCACAGTGGGAATGCTGAGATCTATAACGCAGCCCTGGACGAAGCCAAGCAGTATGTGTCTACAGCTACCAGCCAGAGCTCCGGCGCCCTATTGGCGGCCTCTGTGATGCCTTTTATCAAAATGCTCTTCAGCCGCTGCCTCGTGCCGCTTACAATCTCATTGCCCTTGAGCTACTCCATGATTACGAGCACTGTTGTTGCGGATTTAGCCTTCAACTGGCCCATCATCGTGTGGGGCTTGCTGCGCTGGTTTGGCACCTTCTTTTCCATGCCTCTACTGGACAGGGTGGGACGGAAGTTCGTTTCGCTGCTGGGTCTACTGTGCATGGCCGGCCTGATGCTGGGAATGGCAGGCATCTATTCCGATGCGACGAGGCTAATAAGCACTTATTACATGAGCCAGGTCTGTCATCTGTCCATGGCCTTCCAGTTCTTTGCTGGGCTCTACATACCCTGCACCTCCACCTACTTGGGTGAGGCGTTCCCCCTGAAGGTGAAGTCTTTCTTCATCGCTCTGATCGTCTGCCTCGAGCAAGTGATTCACATCATTGTTATTGAGACATGTGCAATGAAGTTAAATCTCTTCTACCAATACTTCCTGGCTGTGGGCATTATCCTGGTGGTGGGCCTAATCATCTTTGCCGTGCTGATGCCAGAGACGCGCGGCCTATCGCTCCGTCAGGCCACCGGACGATTCAATCGAGTTCACGATGTCATGGCTCACTAAGCTGAGAATCAGCCCAAAGCCTTATTGGATTTAAGCTCGTATTCTCGTTCTTAGCTTGTCTTATCTAGCGAGCACTCACTCATAGAAAAAGTATAATTGTTGTAGACAATAAAGTTACAGAAAACTTTTCTAACGCATTTTATATTCCCAACCTTTCAAATACACGCACAATTCTATTGCTATATTAGCTTTGGATAGATTCCATTAGTGCATAAATCATAGTTTATTGTTGTCCAGTTTTCAGTTTTAATTGGACTGTGAACGAGTATTAGGCCGTTGGTTACACCCCACTGCAACACAACATAGTTGGTCTCCTCTCCCATTTGCCAGCAGCTGTTTCACTTTTTCGACTTTTATTACAATTTATGCCTTCTCGAATGCTTGATGCTGTTAATTTTCACACAACGCAGCCCATGAAGACTATTTTTATAAGCTTGCGGTCGTTGCGGTTTTTTTTCTCTCTCTCTCTCTCTCTCTCTTTCATTATTTTTTTATATTATAAACTAATTTATATCTCCGCTGGCTGTGCGAGCGGGATAAACTTCCTCGGTCTTGTGCATGGCGTGGCATAATTCCCTACTCGTAGAGCTTTATAGTTTGGTTAGCATGATGCTAGGCTCTACTAATTTTGACACATTAATGTCGTTTTATTTGTGAAGATTAAAAGTTGAAAAGTCTTTTCAGATTATGCTGCCAACATTGAATGTGTGTTTATTACAAGTTGTGGATCATTGAATTTAGTTTGTTAGCCACAGCTGCTGTCTTAGAATAAGTAAAGCTGAGGCTAGGAAATGCCATACGTACTACATATTAATATTTCATTATTATTATTATATCCAGGACATTCCAACAAAAATAGGCAGAAGAAAATATCGTTTTACATGTATAACATTTTTGCAAAGGATCAGACCCCTTATGTAATTCTTATTAAATTCCTACATATTACAACTTATAATAACTATTTGAATATTTAATTAAAATTATTTCAATGCCTGCACAAAACTTGTATAAAATATATATAATATTATTAAATTAAAATGCTCTTGCCCAAAGTCTAGCACGAAAATCATTCTTTGATGGATTAAAATTCTCTCTTGAGCAGCAATTGACGAGTTCCAGAAAAGCAGAATCTCAAGAGCTTTCTGATTGCCTTTACTAGACAATGGGACTTGCGAGACGATTGCCTCATGAATCACAATTGAAATTATTGTGAATGGTTATAGGACAGCCACACATTACAGTGCGCAGAAATGCGCATAAACATTGCATTAAAATATCTACAAGATACGAACCCAATGAAGGAATGGCAATAAAGGACCATTGCAACAGCAGCAGTCACTAGGCAGCCCAGCCATAGCTGGGAAAACTATTCAATGCCCCTTAATGGCTAACACACACACACACACACACACACATACATACATACTCGCATTCGTAAATGGATTGAATGCTGGCCAAGATGGGGAAATATGTGTTAGCCAATTGAATTAAATCGAATCGACAAGCTACAAAATGCGTGCAAAAATGTTGTTAGGCCGATGTTTTTCAGCTTTCACAGCATTTGCCAGACGAGGCGCCAAATGAATTAAATGCATGTTCGTGATTTTTACATCAATTGAAGGCATCTCCAATGCACATCACAGCGAGGTGACAGTTCAAGTTAGTTCCTTTAACTCTCCCCTCAGCGCATAGAGTTCACCCAAATGGAAATAATCGAATAGCCAACGAAACTGCATTTAATTGTCCGGAATGGAATAGAAGTTTCGTTAACCTCTGTGATTGTCCCAGACTTTTTTTTAGGATTCGCCGCGGCATTTACGGATTTCATGTAGTTAATTTATTCAGTCATAAAAGTCACAGACTCATAAAAAAGAATCACCTGTCTGCCAATAACGGGACTTATGCTAACTGTTACTTACTTGAATTAGAGTTTTCCTTCTTTAAGTTCCTCAACTATGTAGCAAAATCTGCAAATAATTAAAGTAAAAGCTTGGTTGAGTTATTAGGCTTAAGTTTTTAAGTTTACACAAAGACAAAATAAAGCTCAAGTCTCTTGACTTATTCTTGAAATAAATATAGTTATAAGAAACTCTAGATATTTTTAGATATATGCAGCTTATAAGATTTATAATAAAATAGAATCAAAGCAAAAGTAGTTAAGTTATATCAAATCAGTTCGTTAAGCATACGTTCTGGCCGCTAAGAATCTAAATAATATATTTTTGAGCTCAGATAATTAAAGAGAAGCGGCTCGCTGTATTTACAGTTGATAGCGGACAGCGGACAGTCGACTTTCGACAGGTAACGCAACTGCATATTGTATTTGACAGGTGTTGGCAAGCAAGAGTTGTGCCTGCTGTGAAACTTGAGGCGAGTTTCAAGCGAACAGAGAGAGTTCTATCAATATAACAATTAGCAATATCCTGTGCCCTGTTCAGGCTGTCAGTGAGGGCGACAAAACTTTTGAACTTTGGCTTATTTCGAATCGTCAATTTTGCACTTTTGCACCTGCCGCAAACGAAATGCTGAAAAATGAGCAATGTAAGTCTTGAATGATTGATAGTTGTACCGAATGGCTGAGCGAGCGACTAAGTGAATGAGTGAGTGAATGAGCGAGTGAGTGACGAAGTCTGTGAAATGTTGACGTTGAGTCCGTGACCCGACACAGGCGCTTTTCACTCCCAGCTCCACCAACGTCTCCATCTACATATCCATCTCCATTTCCATCTGTCAGCTGTCAGTTTCGCACGTTGGCAGGCTCTGAACTTGGTATTTTAATTGAGTTTCGAGCTCTAGCTGTGACTGAGAGCCAAGATTTATGCGATACTTTCGCGCCACCTGCTAGGCATTGAATGAAGCAATAAAACTCTAAACAGCCAAAGGTATGTATCTAAACTTGGACGAATAGAGGAAGTAAGATCTGTTTCAAAATGAAGCTAACTGACAGACAGGCTATCAATTATAATTATAAAAACCTTAATTTCCATATATTGATTGGAGCTTATCTAAATCTAAAATAATAATAATTTTAAAGATATTAAAACTTGTGCACAGAATATATTTTATGTCGTAATCTTAAATGCAATCAATGTCCATATCAAGTGATCCAGCTGTGCCGTATTTTACCATACAATATATTGATATCCATCTTGTTAAAAAGAAAGTGTATTTCTGTTGCGGCTTCATTTTTGCAACAATTCTTCCTAGTTAAGCTGCTAGCTCGTTTAACTTTTATTGAACAAACAGCGGCAGCAGTGGTAGCAGTGTTGAATTGTTTTTTTTATGGTTTAGGTGCAACGCTGCGTATGCGCAATGTCTACCCTTGCCCGACCCGACTCGCCTTTAACCTAGTTTGCTTTTGCGGCTGTTTAGAGTCTGTAAGCATTAACACCTTTATTACAGTTGCATTTAGCTTTGCCTCGAGCTGCGCTCATTGCATATGCAAATTGGAAAAGTCAAGCGGGGAAATTGTTCGATACGTATGCAGATGGTAAAGTGGGTGAATGCCGAGTCAGTTAGTGTCCTTCGATAAAATCAATCGAATCAAAACCTATAGTAAAAAGTGAAACAAATGTCTAGTTGAATCGCTGATAAGATGAGCGCATTGCGTATACGCAGCGTTTGCCTATGCTAACAAACAAATAAACGACTGTAAATAAGTTTAAGTGAGCTATAGAAAAGTGAGTGGCTCGCTCGTCGCGCTGTTTGTTTCTCGCTGGCTCGACAAACACACAGACAGGCATGTAAACAAACATTTGAAGTGCACACAGAGAGCGAACACGAGGTAAAAAAAACAAAAAAAAAAACACATATATATATAAACTGCTTTGATTGCAGGTAAATACTCAGACTGAAGCCAGCATTGAGAGTGCTTGCTGCAGCCTCTCATTATTGATAGCTGTTCATTTATCATGCCGCCAGCTTTATCTATATAGTCTACCCGCTCTCACTTCCTACAGCCGATAAGAGCCTCCAAAGTCAACGATCTCTGACTCTGTGCCACATCGAACCCACAAAAACTAGCCCCTATATCAGCTGATGCAGATATCAACACGATATTGCTGAATGGCTCACTGTTTTATTAATAGAAGGCGATGACTACGGAACAGGTAATTGCATGATTTCATACTGTCAAATAAACAATGCAAACAAATAAACAAACGGAATGGCAAAAATGCTATAGTTAACGCTTCACTGACCCAGCGGATGAGGGGCACGGCTGGGACGATAGCTAGAGTGCAGGCTTGGGAATCAAATGGCTAAAGTTACGCCCCACTGGGGCGTGACACTCTATATACGATGGGTGTGAGAAAGTTGAAAGCTATTTAGAGCTAACCATTTGGAATGCAGTTAACAGTTAATCCAATATATGTGGAAGTCCTCTTAATGCATGTTTTGTAGTGATGGAAAAAAATCATTGAATGACATCTTCTACTTATGTATGAACTTTTTAATAAAAATAAATGAATAAAAATTTTTCAAATAATAAAAAATGAATCGTAGAATACATATTGATTATATCTTCTTATTATATCTATGTAATATGTCGTCTAATTACATATGCATTTTTGAATTTAAGTTGTTCCGTATATTATCGAGAAACTCTACTCTAGATATAAAATCGAACAAATTCTTTAAAATGACAGATAAATGAGAGTGAATGTTTTTTTTTTTTTTAAGAAAGAGATAGGGGGGAGAGTTATTTTAAATGTTTTGTAATCATTTTCGTTTTTCATTACAAATCAAAATTGTCTTACTAGTCTCTATAGCCTTTGAGTATATACTTGATAATTTAGACGAAACATTTCGGCAAGGGAAATAACAGCTTTTAATAATTCTATGAATTGGAAAACAAAAAATACAGCGAAAAATTACACAATATAATAATATAAGCTCAAACTTTTAAATGCTCTTCACTTTTCTAGCTAGACTACAATTAGTTAGATAAGCTGGTCTGCTAATTCTAATCAAGACAGTTGCATAATCCAGTATACTAAAGCATATAATATAATATAATAATAATAAAAGTAATGTGAATATATATTCAGCCAAGTAAGACATCCTAGACTTGCCTTAGGATTATTGCAAACACATTTATAATGTAATGTATAATAGTTTATACATTACATACATATGTTCAGCATGTCTCTCCTCTTCTTATGATTATATAGAGTATGAGACCTTTTGCTTTAATGCCAGCATCTGCGCATAAATAACAATCAGAGCCAATTCCAGCAATTGTGTCAATTTGCAATTACGATTCGCAACTGGTTATTAATTGATTTCTGGGTTTGGCGCGCAGTAAAGCACAATGTTAAATTAATTATTCAATATTTGTAAACGAAAGGAAAAGCAGTGAAATTACTTACAGCACAGAGGCCAAAGTAATTGTCATTTCTGTAAGCAGCGGTTGCTGGCCTTTTGTTAACAACAGCCTGCCATTTGTTGCTAATGACAGGTCCGTCCAACTCCCACACATGCAACGACATATAGAGGCTATAGATGTGTATGCGTGCGTGTTTGGAAGTAACATGACATGAGTAAATGTTTTACCTTTTCTGCTTTTGACTTTGACAAAATGCCGGCACACTTATTATTTAACTTGCACAAAGACCAAATAGTTTCTGCGTCTGCACGGCGAATGACATATTCGATTCGATTTGTAACCGACTTGACAAAAAACTGAATGAAGAAAAAATGCTGTTATACACATACATATATATATGTATATAAGAAGAAAGAGCAGCACAAAGTAAATATTTCAGCTCACAGCATAATGGCATCATTTATAAGGCATAAGAGAATCAATCATAGGAGAATAAAATTATCCTAATAGCCGTTGTTTATATAAAAGAGGCTTTGTTGTTATTGTTGCTGCATATGATTTATTGTAATACAATCAAATTTAATGGTTATTGGAAATAGATAATATTAATGGCCTGCTGAGCAGCATAATCAAGATTAGTGACATTTTAATTATTGCATATAAATAAGTTAAGCAGCTTATACAAGTCCACAAATATTATTTATTATTAATGTAAGTTTCCTCAACAATTGAAACACTGACTCATTGCAGGAAAAATAAATACAAAACATCCATAAAAGTCTATTGGCTAGCAATTAACAATGAACAATTCATGTGCCTATAAAAAATATATACAAATTTTTGCAACTATGATTTCAACTGCAGAGCAAATGCTTTCGTTCCGTATATTTATGGAAAATTATTTACCTTAATTTTCTGTGATTTGGGCAAAACAAATGAGAAATGTGCACATTCAGCACGAAATGCATGTGTTGAAAAGCAGCGACGCCAACTATCAGAATATATACATACATATATCTATATACATATATGTATGTATGTATGCACTATGTGTTGATGTTGCTAAATGAACTGGAGATTGCGGGCGCCGTGATTAATGACTCCAAATATATTGCGCTACGTTGAACTGAGGCCGAGGCAAAGCGTGCCGGATGAAAGGTTCATTGAAGAAGCTTACCTCGCCAAATGTTAATTGAAAATATTTCTGGGAATTGTATGAACCGACTTTTGACAGCAGCACTTTGTCAGTGCAAAATTATGGCTCTATGGCTCAAGTAGTTTATTTCGTTCATTCTTTTTTCAATAATTTCAGTTTGCAATTTGCAGCGCCTAAAACGAAATTATTCAAAATTACTCGAAGATTTTCGAGAGAAATTTATGTTTTGAATAACGGAAACATAAATTATTTTAAATAGTAGACTTGGGAGCATTATACTTTAAAATATAGATTAAAAATGTGAGCTAAACATTATTGAAAAAATGTTTAAGTCCTAAAATATATTTAACGAGTGTTAATTAATAATTAAACACATGTATTTTTTTATTGAAGTCAATTTAAAATCGAAATATATTTTATATTTTATGTACATAATCATTTCTCAACAATCTCAAAAACGCTGTTTGTTAAATATTTATACAAAAGCTGAAATCTGGTTTTTGGAAACTGGAACTCAAATCAAGTTAAGCAATAATAGTTTAATATAGCGCTTAATTGAGATGCACTACGTAAATATTTACAAAAATTGAAGTGAATATTAAATAAGAAAATATAAAAATATAAATACTAGAAAATAATCCTGGATAACTCTTTGTCAGACGCGGGCCTTCAGTCCGCTTGCCGTGGGCAATCTTTCTGAATAGTAGATATAACAGTTTGTACATTGTACGTAATTTGTTGTTGTTCTCTAGCCGCATTCGCTTTTCATTGCCTTTTTAATCCTGGCCCTGCCCGACACCGCCTGGCCAGCCCAGACTGGGTCTGGCTGGCTCTGGTTTGCTCTCATTTTGCTTTTTTCACGCTTATTATGTGTTTTGTGTGCGTTTTTTTTATACCCTGAACCCATTGAAAATGGGAAATCAGGGTATAATGGTTT
>NW_022045945.1:100561-185786 GCF_001654015.2 Drosophila navojoa
TATATTTTTAAATACATCGAAATTGAAATTTGAACCATACTAAATGTGCTTTTCTATTATTTTGGTTCAGGGTAGTATCTAGTCGAGCACTCTCGACTAGAGTTTTCTTACTTGTTACCTTTTCTTTTTCTACTTTTGTTTTTTTTTTTGTTTTTGTTTAATGTTGTCAGACAGGATTTTCCACTTTGGTGCAGTTGGCGTCGCCACTGCTGCTGCTGTTGCTGCTGCGGCTGTTGCATTGGCGCGTTTTCGCTCAGCCCAGCTCATCATGCAGCTGGAGGCCGCATCCGAATCCGTTGTTGCAGACAGTGCATCTCAGCCATCCCAGTGTGAGCCTTTGTTGGCTTGCTGTGCCTGTGCAATTCGCAGCAGCTGGCGTGGTCATTCGGGCTAATGCCGCTTTTATTCATATTTCTAAGCGCATTATGTGGGCTCTTTTGCTCAAAATATTAGCAAAATTATGTTAATACCCCCGAGGCGGACGTTGTTGAAGTAATCAGCTACCCTTCCTCGGATGTCAGGCCCATTACGATGCGTTTCATTGCCGGCACGAGCTGAATTATTTTAATAGCCACTGCAATTACGCACATTTGCGTATATAATTATATGCATATACCTGGCTACCTATCTACCCCGCCGAGCCACAGATCGCCAGGCCTAATCCTCTTTATTGGACTAGCCTTACGGCTAGGCAAGCACAGAACTGGTCGGGCCACAGCAATTGCATGCTAAGTACCTAAAGGCCCTACAATTTGTTGTCGATAGCGTTTTCAGCGCCTCGTAAACAAAATACAATAATCATTAACAGCCCTATTAATATTGCCTGATTGTATTAACAGCATTTCTTGTAGGCCCATAAAAGTCATCAATGGGCCATAATATGAATTTTTAACACTGTTTTTCATTAATGCTTGATTTAACTATTCGATATCAAGGAATACTTTGCCTTAAGTTATATCTGAGCAATGTCATACTAAAAATAGTTTTACCACGAGATCTGTATGATATCAGAGATCATAGGATCAGTAAAGTATTTAAAATAAATTAAGTAAACAACTATAAAATAGCTATTAAAAACCAGTTCATCAGCTAAATTACAAAAGATAGGAACTTTTTATAGGCTATAAAAAAGGAAAAAACATGCAAAAATAAATTGATTAAATAAATAGAATAAGATAAAAAAAATTAGCGAGCGACTAAAGCACATTACAGGGTATGCTAAAAGACTTTAACCTTGTATTTTAAACATGTGCCGTGCAAGTGGCGCCGAAATACTCTCAAAATATATTTTAGGTGCCAATAATAAACTAAACTGACGCTCGAGCTGACCCCTGACAGCCTTATCAATTGACTAAACAAAAATAGAAAAAGGCAAGCTAGAGGAAGAGAAAAATACTAATATTTAAATTGAATTCAAACTAATTAGTGGCTGTCAAGTTCTGCATCTAAAGTATATTAATATGTGCGGACATACATATGTAAATTGACACTGGCTATTAAAATATACATAAAAAGCTGTTGCTGTTGCTGTTTGTGTTATTAAATATTTATGCACAATGTGCAACCGGTTAAAAACGCGTCAGAAACGCGAGCGGCGCAATTAAACGGCGCCTAAAACGCGTCCATCGTTGACATCGCTTGTGGCGCTTTTTACGACTATATTCAAATGATACCCCTATGAGCATTAGCTATTATTGCTAATGAGTCGAGCTTGTATTGGACTGGCTGCCAGAGCTGGGGGCTAGGCAACTGGAGCTGGAGCTGGTTAATAGGAAATGCAAATGAGCGCCAGTTGCAGACACACAATGGTCGTCGCTTGTCAAGCTTGTTATCCAATTAGCTATGTGTGTGAGTGTGTGTGTGGCACCCAGTTCTGAGGACAGTCTGATTGATTGCCCATCCCAAGCAGAGCTCTGTTGGCCATTCATCAAATAATGCTATTGCCAAAAGCCGAAAGTCAGTCAATGCAAGGCTGAGCGGATTCTCTGTTTTATGCTGGCTAGGCTACAAAACCAGTTCCATAGCTCTCAGACGAAACGAAAGCATCCGAAAATGGTGTGGAGAAAATTTTTGCAGTCAAAACAATTAGACAGCTCGGCGGTGTCCAAACAACTTGTTGCGGCTGACTACAGACAGTCGAATTGCCGGAAAAGCTGTTGGCAGGCTGTCGGGGCCGTGCCGGGTCGACTACAGCTGGGAGGGGCTGGGTCGGTTGCAGCGGGCTCTCCCTGACTTTTTCGTTATGGTTGGGTCACTTGCAGCGTGAAAAGTCAAAACTAAAAAATGTGTAATTAAATGCGTTGTTCTTTAACCCACGGGAAAAGCGACAAGCGCAACAAAAAGAATAGAGAAACTTCTAGCAAAGACTTGAACGAAGTTAAAATGCTCTTTATATTTTTTAAAATATTGACTAGATAGTCAATATCAATGACTAGATAGTCAATAGTCTGTTCAGCTAGTAGTTATTAAAATACATATATGAGTAGATTCTAAGGATTTCTTCTAAGGCTCTAAGCTTTTATAAAAATTAGATTACTAATATCAACATACTTATAATGCATATTTTTTTTTAAATAAGGTTTATATATTCAATATGTCTTATTATTAATATCAACATATTGTTTATCAGTAGTGTACGAGTGAAAACGATTGCTCTTTATTTATATTTTCTACTTTTAAGCATATCAGTTCTATTTTGCAAAGTCTCTTAACTTTATTTCCTTATATTGGGCTTGAGGAAACTTGTCCCATTTTATCGTTTTTGAATTTGATTCATTGTTTAAACTTCAACTACTTTCTATTTGCCAATCTCTTATTGTTGCCAATGATTTTAGATTACCGATCGAGCCTGCCGAAGTGTGCGGCAGAGTACAAACAAGAACAATTAACATAAATTGCGTACGCGATGCGGCTCATTGACTTTCGAAAAAGGGTTCCCATAGTTTGGTTTGGGTTCGCATTCGGGACAGCTGCCCGTCAATCATTCGCACAAATGAACTCTGACATTTCCGTAGAGGGGGCAAAGGCGGAGGCGGGACCAGAGGCAGAGGCATTGCCGCATTGGGTTAACAAAAAGAAAAGTTACGACGCACCTGCCGCAATGACAAACAGTTTGGCTTTGCTTTGGGCGCGATAAGCATCGTCATAACAACAAAAGATTAACACGCCGGAAAAGCACAGCGACCTGGTGGCCACACAGGTCATTTTAGGGACGCTGTCGGTCGATGCAACGAAAATTGCCACACACGCACGCAACGGAAGCTGCAAGAGGGCGGGCTGGGGAGAGCGAGAGGGAGAGTCTGTCAGCAACCGACACCAGGTAGGTAAGACGTGCCGGCGGTTTCTGTCGATACCTCTGATGCCGCAAGGATGCAAGCAGCCGCCAACTAACCACAAATCTTCAAGATCGAGTTACATACTACAACCGCACCAACCGACAACACGACAAAAGTGTCATTCCACGCAGAAGATCTAAGATAATCTTTAAATTTGATATACTCACCTTATAGCTGGCAGGTGTGTAGGTATTTGTTTATCCTCACTATTTGTAGCGAACTTCACTTTCCTTTTTATGTGTTAGCCTGAAATTTTAGTGGAAATAATAAACTCAATTAACCCGGCGAATGGAGTAATAAAAAGATCACGATCGTCTCTCTCCGGCACTGGCCATAAATCATTTAATCAATGGTTGTCCATAAAAAGCCGGCTATTGTGCGTGCTGAGGGGCAAGCGCGCGCGATGCCAGTGAAGGCCAAACAAATTCCAGAATACCCAAACGGTTGATGAATCCACCTCCAACTTGGAAGCCCACTCGACACTCATCCGTGTTGCCGGCTGCCCACACGTCGCGCGCGCCGCTCAGCTGCTTGGGCAAGCGCCAATGCACTTTACGTTATTAATAACAAGTTCACACACACCCACACACGCACGCACACATTTACAAACAAATATGTATAAATAAAGGTGCATATATATTTGCGTACTATTTGAAAAGCCCGCGGCAATTGTAAATGCATTTATTGTAATGCCACAACAAGCGCATTGACAACTGACAGAGTGAGCGCGGAACGCAGGTACTTTGCTAACCGTTTTGCAAACTAATCACTTATTATTACTCTTGGTTTTGGCTCAAAATCTGCTACCCCACATACTTTTCGTGTATTGTTGTAGTTTAATGGTTGCGACTCGCGTCAAGAAAACGAATGTTTTTGTACTGTGCGCGTTCCGACGAAGGCTGCCGCGCCACAACCTTCACGTTCGATGTTTTGCTTGCGACTGAGCTGCAGTTGTCGATGTATTTGATTTTTGCGCGGTTGATATCGATATGTTTCATTTCGATAAATATATTACGATACTATTTAGATTATGTTAACGATTGACTCTGTTAACTCTTTGTAATTTTCATTTCTATTTTTGAATGCTTCTATGAAAGATTAAAAGGCTTCTCCCAGATTAAAAACACAGTATGCATTGTCTCCCAGTTGGTTTATTTAATTTCAAAAATATTCCATTTACTTATTCAATTTAAAGTTATGAAGAAGTAGAAAATATTTAAGTTTAGAATTTTAAGCATAGAGAACACATGATTTGCCAATTCATTTAAGTAGTTTTTCATTTGATTTTGGATGGTTCTCAGCGCTATCTTAAATGAAATACACACATGAATATTAAGAAACCTCATGCAAAAGATTAACGCTATAGCTTGGATTTCAGTTTCAGTTATAAGTTGGACAAAATCAAACAAATACACATAAGGCATATGGCAACAGTTCTCTGGCATTTTTGCATATTACATTTAGACATAGACGTACACCTTTATATACAGCACGTGCCTGAAGAAGTTGCCATAAGCAACACATCAATAAAGGCAAGTGTTAAATATCAAATTATTTGGTTTATGTAAAAAACGTAAACTGAAAATAAACTAAAAACAGTAGCTAAATCGATTAAATCGAACATACCAAGAGGAAAGATAGAGGAAGATCTTAAGGACCAGACACTATCCAGCGTTGGGCGAAAGACAACGTTGGATGATGCGGAAAATCCATTGATATGGTCGAAAAGGCCACGAAACGTGGTGCGAGTGAATGTTATCCAAAAGGTGGAAAAATGCGAATATAAATTCCTAATCCGATGCGAAACGAATGCTGAAGTGAAGTACGAAGGGACGCGTTTCCGAAATCTCCAATATCCTTGCATATCCTGTCCATGCGCATTAGTTTTTTTTACTTCCACATATTTAAAGATATCTCAAACACACCAAATTTTATCCAACTCGAAACACACACAAACCCAAAAGATGTAACGCTGTTTTTAACCAGGTTCCAAAGAGTAGAAAGCAAAGGATGTTACAATCGAAATCATCTTTTCCATGTTTATCGTGGGAAAACTGAATCCCACGTTGTCCTAGTGATTTTCTCTGTCTAGTGTGCTTCTCTCGCATAGGTAAAAGAAAATGCCTAAAGTCCGAATCCTTTTATGATATCTAATATCCAAATCCTTTTGTATCCTGATACCATTTTATAATTAACACGCTTTCCGAATAGCCTGCCTCCTCTAATTTAATCCAAAATCATCTTTATCCTTTCCACTTCACACTTCACTCCATCATTAACATCAAAATTATCCTTTCTCCTCATCCTTATCCTTCCTCATCATCCTCCTCCTTCTCCAATTATCCTCATTACACTCCAAACATAAACGCGCAAAAGGGGGAAGAGAAGAAAATAAAATGAAATATTAATAATTTGTTAATGTATACTACTCCATACAAATGCTTATGCTTGGATTTTGTTTACATATATTTATTCTCAGTAGTGTTGGGTTCTTAATATTTCTGTTGCTGTTCAGTTTAATACGATAAATTCTAATAAATTAGGTTTTTGTAAATTAAACCAATTTTAAAACAAGGAATGTGTAAAAAGACGAATTCCTTGAATTATAATTATTGCGAAAACTTAACTTGTCAAATGTGTATTTGTATGAATTTAATAATTTAAAAGAATCTTTTTGGATAAAGAGAAAAGCAAGTGTACATAGTGTTCCTAAATTTTGGATTCGCACTTGGATTGCTTGAGTCTTGATAAAAGGGTTTCTTTGTTTTTCGTGATATTGAAACTGTTTGATCGGCTCAACAGAATTTAACTAAACAGATAGATAGTTAGTGGGGTATGGGAGGTCTTGATAATTTTCTTGCTTTTCCTAAATTTTCCTGCTCGTAAGAAATATTAATATTAATGGATAATGATTGCAGAATTTAGTAATTAGAGCGTGAGCGAGACCTGGAATAGGATTGGCGACGCACCGGCGAATATGTTGGAGTACCACGACGACGAGGGCGCGATGAAAACGAGCGCGAACGTGATCTGAAAATTTAATATTTATTGGAGATTAATATTATTAATGTCTGTACCATTTTCCCAGTAATCAAAATATTTAGCTGCACTCAGCATTTTTTAAATATCAGCATTTAACTTACCTATCGCGATATTCACGGCTGCCGCCGCCACCACCACCACCGCCGCCACGGTCATTATCTCCACTATCCTCACGTACTCGTATATAGGCCACCTCTCCCTAAAAGTCATCCATAATTTAGTATAATATGCAATGCATTAATCACACAAAGCGATTGATTTATTTACCTCATGTGAACGAAAACGTGAATCATCCAACTTCTTAATGGCATATTTCATATCCTCGTGGCGTAAGAACTCCACGACGCCAGAGCCGTCTTTGTATGTATCGGCAAAGCAAACATCACCGGCCTCACGCATATGATCCTTCAGGTCCTGCCACGAGCCTGATCCAGGCAAACCAGTAACCATGACGCGGTACTGTGAGCGTTTAGCTGGGGGACCACGACCACCCATGCGACCGCCGCCATCACGACTGCGATCGTTGCGATTGTTGCCGCGATAGCTTCCCGGACCTCCGCCGCGAGGAAACTCAACTCGCAGCCTATAGCCGTCATAGTCATATCCATCACGAGCCTTAACGGCATCGTCAGCATCGCTGTTGGTCACCAAATTTAATAAGGAACTCCTGATTATTGCCGCTTCTTTTGCAGAAATTTGCTTTCATTACTTACCGCGCGTCTTCGAACTCGACAAATGCAAATGGCGGACCACGCCGATTCTTTAGATCGACAAATGTGACTTTGCCGAACTTGTGGAAAAGGTCCTGTATATCCTTGGTTCGAATATCTGGTGGCAAATTGCCAACATAAATGCGACACTCGTTGCGTGAGCCCATTTGGTAATTTGTAGAGTTTGGAAAATAAATTAAAGTACAATTTTTTTCACAGAACTTTTGCTGTCACGCAATTACACACACAAGGAAATTTCATATACACATTAAGCGATGGCGTTACAAGCTTGCATGTTTAAGTTATCGACAGAATGCTTTCTATCAGGTTGGCAGTACCAAAAAATGACAATTTTTGGTATTTTGTTTTAAGGTTAAATTTAATACCATTTCGTCAGAGTATTGCGGCGTCTGACTCTGCTAAACAACTTTTGTTTTCACAAAAAATGAATAGATGCGTTTATCTAGCTAAAGGAAAGCATAAAACAAACAGGAATTAGAACGAGTGTAAAAAATATTCAAAATATGCGGTTGTGATTCACGTTAAGGTGTATAAAGATGTCTGTTGAAGCCAGCAGACAACAGCCTTGATTATCATCGAGTGTGCATGACTTTGTGTGTGTGTGTGTGTGTGTGTATTTTGTGTATATAAACAAAGTGCGAACGCGGGAAGCGGTTGCAATTCTTTTTTTCTCGCTAGCTGCCTAAACTTGGACAATAATTCAAAACATGTCCAATGTGCGGTGCATAAATTTTTGGGATTTGTGTCGCATCTGCACCGCAAGCAGTGAACAGAAAATAAATATTTACTCCCCCGATGGACGTGCGAAAAATTTAAGCCAGAAAATCTCAGAATGTCTGCCAGTGCAAGTGAGTAACATACAAAAAGAAATCATGATAACTGTATTAATAATAATTATTATTTGCCATCCTAATGCACAGATCGACGAAAAGGATCGGCTGCCCAAGGTAATATGCTCCCATTGCGCGCAGCAAGTGGAACAGATATACGAAATGCGCAATATATCAAGAAACTCTCAGACGATACTCAACAACTGGCTGAACCACCGGACGCTACAGAGCGAGGAGAAGGTGTTCATTAAGGATGCCATCAATGACTCTGGAAAGAGTCTTAGCGTGGTTGGCACAACATCGTCCGGAGGTCTTGTCGCAAGCAACGCTAGCCAACAGCCCAATGATCTGCTCAGCAGCATCATGCAGGCTGTTGGCATGCAGGTCCAGCAACAGCAGCAACAACCGCAACAGCAGCAACCACAACAGCAATATACAATTACTGTGGATAGTCATGTGCCGGCGCAACCGTTGCAGCATTCACATTCCCAGAATGATGTTAAGAGCGAAAAGCAAAAGTAGGTTTTAACTTGCAATCAAATCATTTATTTATTATCATCTTTGATTGCAGCACTTTGGAAGAGTTTATACGCCTTAAGCCTGACATCAAAATTACGCCGCTCGGTAAGAAGGATAACGTGCATAGCACACAGAGCAGCACCACCTTATCGAGTATAAAACAGCAGCATCAACAGCAACAGCAGCAGCCCCAACAGCAATCTGTACAGTTGCAGACGCAGACGATAACAGCGGTGCCGGCTCCTGCTGCGCAACTGCAGTTGCAGCCGCAGCAGATTAACGACATCAATGTATTACTGCAGCAACAGGCACTTTGGCAACAAATTCAACAGCTGCAAGCGCAATCGCAGTTGGCCAATGGAGGCGATGATGCCACGGAGAGCAAAAAACCGAAATTAAACTTTGTACTATCATCGCCAGCTACAGCTCCACAATTTACTGGAAGCTTACCACAGTTCGGAAATGTAGGTGGGACACAGCCACAAATTCAGTTGCAACTGTTGCCAGGCGGTGCAAGTTCCAGCAACAACTCAACGGCCAACATTGCAACTGTTCAGCCCGCCCAGCAGCTCAATGCAGCCGCTCTGTTATCCCTGACGGGCACTCAGTTAGTTGGTGGTAGCGGAGCCGCCAACATGCTCTCTCCAAATAAATGCTTCTTGCCAATAACTATACGTGATGAAAACTCCGACCAGCAGATTGTGGCGCACATCGACACAAAGAATTTGGTGCTGCCCACCACATATCAGGTGCAAATGAAGGTGAGCATTACTTGGCTGATGAACGAATCTAATATGCAAATAGAATTTTACTTACGTATGTATGTCTGTGCATTGAGCTTTAGGTTTCTGAATGCATATTTAGCATATTCAAATTGTTTTCAATTTTGCAGCTTCAGCCCCAATTGGCCACAGCAGACGGTCAGCCCATTATGCAGTTGACACCAACTTCCATTCCAGCCACATTGCAGTTGACGCCACAGACGTTGGGCAATGCCACGGCCTTTCAAGCAGCGACAACAACACATCAAAATCAGTTCCTTGTGCCACAACCACAGCCACAGCAACAACCTCAACAGCAACAGCTTTCACAACAGCAACAACAGCATTCGCAGCAACAACAACAATCACGGCAGCAACAGCAACAACTAGCGCCTGCTACAGCAAAAGTAACCTCACAGCAAATCATTCGATCTCCCCACGGAAATGGGAACAGCTCACAGGTGGTTATTCGGAACGTAAGCGCTGAGCAAAATAGTGGTGAATCGTCGGTGACATTCAAGATGCCCTCTCCACGGCAGCTGCAGCAGCCGATTCAACAGCAGCAGATCAAATATAAGGCCACACCGTCGAGTGCTTCCTTAGTTGCAGCTCCTTCAACTGTAACGTCTAGCAATACACCCCAGACAGAGTTTAAGCGTGTGCCGCAGATTAAACAGCCGCCATCTCAAACAGGACAAACCAACGTGGCTGCCTTGCAACGACTCTCGTCGAATACAACCATCACCAAGTTGCCCAAGCAGCAACATCCCGTGGCGAGCCATAAATTGCCGCTGATAAACAAGCAAAATATAACTATTAGTCGCATATCCACACAGGCTGCTCCAAAGCCGGAGGCAAAATCGGCGGCAACGGCACAGGCACAGGCACAGGCACAGGTACAGGTACAGGCACAGGCACAGGTACAGGCACAGCCACAAGCACAGTTACAATTGCCCAAAACCGAGCCAGCGCCGCCACCACCAGCCCTGGCGGTGCAGCAGCTGCCAACGCCGCCTGTCACACATATTCTTAACCAACGAAAAATCAATCGTAAGCCGCCTGAGCAGAATCAGAAAACAAAAGCCGCTCGACCTCAGCAGCAAATTCTGCCGGTACCTACAGCGCCACAGCCGCAGGCGCAGCCTCAGCAGCAACAGCAGCAGTTGGCCAACAGTTCGATAACTGAGCCGCCCACGGCCACGCCTGTCAATGCGCTTACCTGTCCCAACTGCCGGCGCGAGTTCAAGAAGAAAGAGCATCTTACGCAACACGTTAAACTTCACGAGGGGCTGCGTCCCTTTAAATGCACCGAAGAAGGCTGCGACAAGGCCTTCAGTCGGAAGGAGCATTTGTCACGCCATCTCGTCTCCCACTCTGGCCAAAAAATGTTCACCTGTGAGGAGTGCAAGAAACCCTTCTCGCGCAAGGATAATCTAAACAAGCATAAGCGGTGAGTACGTTGAGTCCTTAACTTATTTTTAATAAATACACTACAAACTGAAAATAAAGTATTCTTTAGTTTATGTGGATATTTGTTAAAAGTAAATTTGAATTTTTAATATACCTGACTTACTTCCTCCTCAGAACTCACAACATCCAGCCTGGCGAGACTCGACTGCACACCTGCGACATCTGCAATAAAAACTTCGCGTCGAAGCAGCAATATGAAAAGCACCGTGAGATGCACAAAAAGTCTCGTGCCGGAAACGCAGCTTCCGCCACACAAGCGCATACAGGTGGTACAAAGGTAATAGTCAATCAGTTTTCCTTGCCACATGGACTAATTGGCGGTTCGCATTGCAGAATCAGTATGAAGTGAAGCAAGAATCCTCAGGTGGCGCACCAGCGCAGCAGCCGCAATCTCAAATGCAAATCCAACAGCAGCCGCAACAGCAACAGCAACAGCCGCCGCAACAACAACAGCAACAACAGCCCCAACAACAACATCCACAAATCATGCATGTAGATTTGGATGGGAATACAATAACAATAACTCAGGCAGCCGATTCCTCTATGCCATCTCTGGCTAACTTTGTCCAGCTGGGACTATCACAGTTTCACAATGGCAGCGGGTCCTCAAACCAAATAGTTTGTAAGCTCGAAAAGTAGATTTCGGATTTCGTTCTACTAGAGTAGCTCGAATTCTCATCTAGTCCGTGTGGGTCTACTGCCAGGTTCCTTACCAGAACAAATGTTAATGCTTTTTTCTCATTATGTTTTACTTATGTTTAGGTCGATCCCTTTTGTTTTTCAATCAAGCAAAGGGTTTTCAGTTCTATTTGTGCAATATACGCGTTCGTTTTATATTATTTTGTATTGTATATATTATATTTATATGTTTGTTTGTTTGCCTTGTTCCTTTCATCTAATTTATTTGATTATTATTTCTTTTACGATTCATTTCCAAAATTATTTATATTTGTTTCCTTAATTTTAATTCAATTATATAAAGCTAAGCACTAGGACTTGCCAATATTAGAGATACATATTTATAGATCTAAGACCGATTTTATTAGCATTTAAATGTAAATATTTATCAAACGCAAATACATAAACTAGTAGCCGTAAACTTATTTGTAATACTAAGATCTTTGTAATGCCCACACCTGTTAGGTGGAAATGGAAAGGAAATGGGAAAGTTCAACCAAATCGAAAATGAAAATAAATGCAATTGTTTCATTTATGGAATAGTTATTTTATTGGTTTTGGAGCGCTCGGTGCTCGATGCGCAATAAAGCAGATGGCAGCCGTCGTTGTTTAAACAATATATTCAAGTTATTTTCTTTGTTTGATTCGTAGGCTGAAAATATAGACTAGAAAAGAAAAAATAAAGAAAAATAGTTTTCTGGCCATCCTTAAATCATTTTTTTTTTTTCCACGAAACGCAACGAATGCAGGCATACTACTAAATACCATTGGCTAGTGCAAATTGAAGCACGATTCCAACTAAATATTACGCAAACAAATTCTGAAAATTTCAAGTGAAATGAATTCGAAACCATAAATTAACGAATTACTCAACATTTAATGGGATTTAGGATCGTAAAATTAAATAATGTTCATGTTCTTTTTATTATTTTTCATTGTAATTAATACTTTGAATGGGATGTGAGGTTGCCGAATTCGTATCTTGCTTACATTTAATAGAAAATAAATAAATTTCAAATTCTTTGGCTTAAATATACATAACAGAAAAGAAAAGTGTATTAAAATTAGCGACTACTTTCTACATACTACATAATACTACTGGATAGTGGGTACGCTCCACTCATGATGCAGCAATGGAGCAATCCAGTCAGGCGCAGTGCAAAAAGCGTAGCAGGGCGATGCAATTTACTCCAAATGTGTTACTGTAAATCGAATGATTGTGATTTGGACTCATATATATGTATGTATTTAGGTTCCGTGTGAATTGTGCATGGGACTAAGTGCAAATAACATTGTTAGATGTGGGAGAGAGCGGAACAAACCAAACCAAACCAAACCGAACAAAACCAAGCCAAGCAAAGAACAGAACATAACAAACCCAAACAGAAACCAAGCGGCGGACCAAACATACCAGAAGAAAACAGATTTATTGAGAAGATAAAGAATGCAGCGCTAACCTTATAGGTCGTTTATCAGGTTTGCAGCTACCCTCAATCGTAACTCAATGAGAATTGGGTTATCTTTTGGACATCGCCCCACACCTGAATCGACTGTATGTCGGATAGGGAAAAGAGCGTTTCGAATTTCGTAACGAAATTGTGACCCTGTCCACGCACTTGGTAAACGTGTATGGTCGAATTATTGTAATCGAATTGAAACTCAAGCGAAAAGGTTGACTCTGTGAACGAATAGTGAAGTACGGCATCGATGCCGTCATTTATAATACTGGATATGCTTGGCATTGTCTTGTCGCTTTTACCATCGAATATATTCAGATATTTCTCCTGGTGTGCGTCGCTCCACTCGCCATTGATCTTGTAATTCTCGACGATCGTCTGTGCGGGTACCCTAACTTTAAAATGATATGTTATGTTGTCTGTGCAGCTGGGACTGTTTACGAAATTAATCGAGAATCTGTAAATGAAAGAAAAAGAAACCCCCAGAAGAGCATATTTAGTTAGCAATTAACAAGTAAATACATAGTCTATGAGGAATCTGCTGTAGCAGATGTGAAATTCCTAAGTTCGAGCCCCTAAATACCCCTACACATATCATTAAGCTGACCTTCATGTCACTAGTCAAATATGTTCGCGTAGGTGTGAAGCACGTGCAACAAATTCACAATCTACGCCTAAAATATAATTTGTTCCCAACCGGTATTCCAACCGGTAGCCTAATGATTCATTGTAAATTCGTTAGTGCCTTCTTACACATTGGCAACGCTCAACTCTCTGAATGTTTGTCACATTCCTCAAATGACACTTAATTCTCATACGTGTTTCTGAAGTGCTCAATAAAGCACCTACTATCCGCTTCGATGTCCAACTGAATTTGAAGCATAACATTGCTATTGAAGTTGGAGACATTAAATTTCGAATATATACATACATATATATACTGAAGCGAGGTTCTAATGACAATGTGCTACGTACTTTGTTTTCTTATACCCATGACAAATTACCATATCTTTTACCACATATACGTTATTTTGTATGGCACTATATACACAAAAGACACTAGACAAGAGACTGAATTTTTAGTACACAATCATTTATTACCGAACGATAGATACCGAATATAGGTTTTTATTTTATATATCTTCTATCATTGAAATGCGAATACAGCTAGAGCCGGATTGATATACCGTAATCGATCGATATGATGCATATAAATAGATGCATATTGTAATTGGTCCATTTGTATTATTAGTTATGAAGATCAGTTCAAAGACCATGACCTTTTAAATGAAGCAAAAATCTTGCGATAATCAAATCAAGAAAGAGTGTCTATTTTTAGCTATATGAAGATTTATTTCGTTTTTGCATTTTTGCATGGGAACATAAGGTTTATATTAATATGTTGAATGTTGCATACTCAATAATAAATAAGTTGAACAATTCAAGTGATGATTTTAAGGGGCTATAAGAAATTGAGCTATATAGAGAGGTATCTTATCTTAAGAACTAATCTACGTAGTTTGTCTGTAAATATTAGTCATGAATCTATCTTATCATTATAAGGGTAACGAATTAAAGACATGAAAAGTTAACAATCAATGCTCATGTTATCATCGCGGCGAGATAGCGTTATTGAACTGTAAATAAATGCCAATGTCACGCCTTACAACACAAAGCCGGATCCAAGCAGTGTAAGCTCGCAAACTCCACGAATATGATGAAATATGTAGAATTAAGCTTTATTGATATCATTTGCTCAGTGACCATCGAGTTGAAGAATGGGCACCCAAAGTCTGACCTGTTGACTGACCATCGTACTGGCATATTTATTATTTGATGCTTTTCATTCTATTAATTGTCTGTTGTCTGTTTTAAAAAGATTTCATCGTATTGTTGTCTCCGTCGCAACAGCCCAGCGGCCGGCGTCTTGAGCGCGTGGCTGATGATGCTTTAATTTTTTTGGTGTTGATGATGTCATTGATTGTGGGAACTGATATAGAAAAGCCAAGAGCAAGGCGAGCCGCGATAATTTATGCTGCAGGCTGGCATATCAATTAGATCCTAATATATTTAGGCTAAGCAAATAAACAGACTGAATTCCTCTTGTTGTGCGCAAAAAATCTATGTATATGTGTAACATCATAAAAATTAAACCAATAATGCCGTTAAAATATTTCACACCAATATGTGTGCATTTGCTCTAAAAACCCAATTTAGAAATGCCTCTTTCAATGGAATGTCGGCAAAGCTACTAAAAATGTTTACACGCAAGTTTCGTAATGGCAGTTCTTAGAAAAAATTGGGTTACTTAAAGGGCTCCATCGATTTTCTAAAACAATAAAAGAGCACTGTTCTTAAGTGGTAAGAGTTAACCTACTGTTCTGGTTCCTGCAGCAGACATCCTTGGATACCCATTTTGCTCATCCTGTCTGATTCGTTGGGATTTGTTGGTAGCACAACCAAGTATTTAACTTCAGCCATTTTAAAACTTTACTTTATTTTATTGAAGTGCGCTATTTAAATATATGGATGCAGCTGTTAGACACGTTTAAACAATTAGAACCAACACAAATTCAAGGTATGTATTCAAGTCAATAAATTGCAGTTTCATTCAACAAAAATGTAAACAAATTAGATTTCGCTTCGCTTTAATTTGCTTTGCTTTGCTTTTCTGTTGGGTTGCTAACGGTTACAGGTTAGCCGCGAGGTCTTTACAGTTCGCTTGCTCGAATAATACTGCTCGACTGCAATCTCGCAGCAGCAGACGTTCTCAACAAAAATAGCAGTCCAAAGATCGCACGACGACGTCACGGGTAAAGCACTTTTCACTAAATAAAAGATACATATTTGCCCTCTCATTTACGTATAGCAATAGAAGAACCTAACTAAGTTGCTGACTGCAACCGCTGTCGCCACCGACACACGCTCTAAGTTCTTTCCGCCGCGTTGACTGAGTCAGTACTGCCTGAATTTTCGGCTTTTTTGCATTCCACAGACGAGAGCAGCAGCACACCGGCTTTCAAACACTCTCGCATAAGTATAAATTATCTTATCGAATAGATATGGGTAACAGAATTTCATTAACCTAATCACATTAACTTTTACATATATATGATGAGCTTGAATACATACAGAGCAAAAATGGTTACATTTTATGGTGTATTTACTCTCTGAAAGCTGTTTAAATATATGATCTATAAGTATTTTAATTTGGCAACAAATAAAAGAGCCAGCGATCGTTCACATAAACACAATTCTTGTTTTGTTCGACAATAAATTATAAACAACACTGTAGTCTATTTTTAGGCAGAGTATGGCATAGAAAACAAGAAAATTATAATGTTCCAGAGAAAAGTTAAACAAAAATTGCATAAAATTAAATTTTCAACAAACTTGTTTATTGGATTTATAAAACGAACACTTTTGTTTTTAAATTTTACACGATCAAAGAAGTATTTTATGCCATTTTTATAATATCATAATTCTATGGTATATTTTTGAAAAACATGCAATATGGGTTGGTTAGTATTTTTCTACAGAAATTCCATATTAAATTCCGTTCAATAACTGGTCACACAGTTAAGAACCCAAGTCGAGCTAACAAGTTGGCTGCCAAGCTAACGTAAGCATCAAACAAATACTAAATTTTAAATAAAACTTTAAAAAGCAGCGTGCAAAATGAACACGTCACAAATAGTAGTAATGATATGTTTCATAGTCGGCGTCGCACAAACGGCACTGGCGATCAAAGAGGATGACTGCGAAGGTATGTACACCTTCTATATAAGAAGTGGGCCGTTGATGGCCACGTAAGTATAAAATGCTGTGGAATACATTTTCACCGTATGTAATTACAGTTTGTGTGAAAACTGTTAAACGTTTTGCCGACACACTGGACGATACGACGAAAAAGGATTATAAATTGATTGAAACTGCATTTAAGAAATTCTGCAAGACACAGAAAAACAAGGAACATAGATTTGTGAGTTGACCAAGGCCAAATTGCCGGCAAACAGGTTCTCATTTAACAAATGAAACATACAAAAACGTCCTTTTTATTTAACGCAGTGTTATTACCTGGGCGGTCTTGAGGAGTCAGCCACAGGTATTTTGAATGAAATGAGTAAACCACTAAGTTGGTCAATGCCCGCGGAGAAAGTATGTGAAAAGCTGAAGAAAAAGGATGCACAGATTTGCGATTTACGTTATGGTATGTGATTCAATATTCAACATTTAATATATGATATGTTTCTAACAGTTATTTCTATTTTGCAGAGAAACAAATTGATTTGAACAATGTTGACCTAAAGAAGCTGAAAGTGCGTGATCTGAAGAAGATCCTTAACGATTGGGATGAGAGCTGTGACGGTTGTCTGGAGAAAACCGATTTTATTAAGCGCATTGAGGAGCTTAAGCCCAAATATTCACGAAATGAACTGTAAATAAATTTACTTAGTCACTTACGAGACACGCCCACTCAATACCACTATACAACACACACACACATATATTTTAGTTAATTTACAATTTTGATAGACTTTGAGAGAAATAAATATCTATTTTGAAATATAAAATGGAAAACCAGAAAATGTGAGAGAAGTTACACAATAAACCCACAATGACCTCGTACACTTTATCGTATATAATAATTGTTTTATTTACGTGTTAACAATATCATTATTATTATGTTGTATTACAAAATTAACGTACAAATTACAACAATTGGACAGTGAAAAAGAATGACATAAGGGTTAAGAATTTCAATTACACTTAGTACGTACCCAATATGATTTGATTTAACTTAACTATATTATGTATTCGTATATGCCAATTGGGGTACGCATTATAAAGTAATTAAATTAAAATTATTAGTTAAGCATATGAGCTAATTACGAACAAAAGCAGTTTTATTTTAGTTTATTATCAACTAACAGATAAGATAGATCTTTATGATCTATAGAGTCCATCAACGACGATACGGCTGCTTGTTGTACCGCCCACGTTCGCTCTCCTCGGCCAGATTTGCGTACTCACTGTAGACGACACACCAACAATATGTGAGTATAGCTGGAAATATTAAAGCATACATATATTAAAATTGAACAGAATCAAAATATAGGAAAACATATATATTCAAATTAGAGCATGATCAGTCAACAAACGGCTAGATCTAACTGTAAAAAGGCTAAATTACAGCACTGCACAGCAAAAGCAGACAACATAAAAAGTGTAGCATACTTGCGGGCGCGGCCAGAAAATATTGAATATTTCAAAAGGAACTACACATTTTAGCAATAGTTCAAAAATACACAAAATTTCAAATCCAGTTGTAATAAGGTAACAATTGTTTTCTAAAGTTACATGAATTGATTCTCTGTAATTCTTTTGTATTAAGACATCAACCTGTTTACCTAGATACAAATATATAATATTTATGCAAACATCTATGTATCTACATTTTGAACTACGAAAAATAAATAGCTGTTAGGGGCGTAGATTAAAATTAAAAAAAAAATAAATATGGAAAGTCTAATAATAATAATAAAAAGTCTATAAATGTAATTAAGGTTAAGATATTATGGATATGGAAGCCTGAATATCTTTTAAATGGGAATCACTACTGTTTGCCATTTGGCAGCAGAGCTAATTGCGTGGCAAGGCACTTCGCGCCTCATTTGTCAGCCAGTCTGAACTCCGCGCCAGCCGCATTTTGCTCTCGGCACGAAGGTGATCGACGCATGATAAATGCGTCAATAAAGTGAAAACGGCTGGCATATAAACGCCATCCGGTGCTAAAAACCGCACAAGGAGAAGCCACCATTAGCTGGTGTAGACGATATGCACTTACCGCAACAGATCAGCCCGAAGATTAGCCACAGAACGCCCGTCAGTACGAAGCCGTCGATGAAGAAGACGACGGCAGTGTAAATTACAGAAATGAGCAAGCCAATGGCAATCATTATGCCCAGCACCACCCACGGAACCATCAGATAGTGATTGCGCTATAAAAATGAATATATATACATATGTAGATTTGGAATCAGCCTATTATAATCAGTGGTCATACCTTGACAACGCCGAACATCATTAGCAATGATATCAATATGGTCATGCATAGATTTACCACCAGAATGATTTTCACTATGTTGTTTGGTATGAAGTCAAAGATAATTGTCTTGAAATGCACGCGTGCTGTGAATATCACAATTATCGTGATGATGGATAAAATGATGGCCAAAGTTCCTGAGATAATGGAGCCATTACGTGTCGACTGACACAGGCAGCAGGACTTGACGAGAGGTTTCGGCATTTTGAATTGATTTATTGCTTAGCTGTAGATAAAAATACATATAAAATATTTGTATAAATTGTGTGATTCATGCTTTATAAGAATGGTAATATTTTATTATTACAAATTACAAAAATAAATAAATAAATAAAAAAAAAAACAAAAAGATTAAAATATAAGTATATATTTTTTTGTTTTTACTTTGAAATCTTTTTTATTGCTAAAAAATTACAGCAAAACAGTTTTTTTTTTTTTCAGTGTACAATAGTAATATTCCGACGTATATCAATCATTTTTAATGCTCTATAAAACTAAATACAGCTTGTTAGCAGCTTCTAATTGAATTTAATTTCTGCTGCCTTGACCTTTATATAAATATATATCTATATATTTATATATATGTGTTCTATGTACATAATATTTATTTAGTTTTTATGGAGCCTCAAATTTATTGTGTATATATGTGCATATGTACATGTATTCTGTAATCATAAAAATGTATTTTCCCCATATGTGCCAAAAAATGCTTTTAATGAACTCTGAAAAACTATAAAATATTCTTTTGACACCTCGAACTCTGTTTTCCCAAAATGATGACGTGATGGGCACACGTCTTCACTTTTTTCGAACAGTTTTATAAGTCATTAACGGTGTAATCGAAATTAAGAATACTTTTGGGAAATTATCTTTATTAACTGTTGTTACAGATAAGCAGACCTCAAACAGGTTAATCGCTTAACGTAACTATTTACTTTAACATTCGCTCAACTGTTTGTCAGCATTATATAAATTTAAGTGTGTGTTGCAATTCCCAGATGCATTATGAGCACAATGTTTGGTAAAGGTTATCTTATCAACATTTCCAAAATAATTTATGTGTGATTGCAATGTGCCTAAAGCAAACGAAATATTCAAAGTGAAACAGATTTTTGTATGACGTCAAGCATTGCCTGTATATTCGGTCAGCACAAAATTGTTTATAAAACAAATCGTATTTAAATTTAGAAATATAGCACAATAACAAAAGCATTTCTTATATTGTTCTTTTTTTTAGGTATCGTGCCATGTATATGTGTATATGTATGTACTATAGATGTATGTAATATAGATTATATGTACATATAAATACATATTTTTGTTAAATATAGCAAACTCTCTCCTGGAAAAAAAACATGCTTTCAATAATTTATCAAATCAATTTGATAGAGCCGATTTCCTTGCCAGACTTTCAAATCGTGCACATGAATTACTTACACACATATTCACACACAGATACTAACATATATGTAGCTCTGTAGATAGATGTAAGTGATGCCTCATCGATTGCCGCCTACGGGCATTGTCATTAAATTAATCAAACGCTTAACATGCAACGCCGACAACGGCAGCTCCAATTTGATGTTGATGTGGATGTTGCCACATGCAAATTTCGAATTCAAATTCAAATTGAAGCTTAGCCGGTTTTTCTTTATCTGCTATGGACGTGCTGGTTAACTAGTTTTAAGCCCGGAGCAATACAACGCTGATGAGATAATCGCAAGACGCCAAAATGTCTTGTCATACATGGAAGCACTTTACGAAGGCATTAACCAGTTGCCATTGCAAAAGTCAGTGTCAGGAACATCTATTGCAGAGCAGCAGTTAAATTTAAACTCGCAGTGCCAGCAGACCGGAAAATAGGCGAAGCGAATTTTCGTTTCTTCACACCTATCGCAGAAAGCGCTTAAATTGTATAAATAAATAACAATTCGAAGAGGCAGAGCATGATGATCTAAGTTTGTTACTCGTTTGTTACTCATTTGTTGCTTAAATATATAACTGTGGAATCGTAAAATTCTTTTCGACTGAATTCAGTTCCCTGTAGATGTTTGTTTTCATACTTGTTCATAAAGACAAACAGAGTATATTGGTTTTAAGCTGGAAAGTTAATAACAGCTGAGATTGTAAATATAAATAAGTTGAAGATCTCACAGATTACCGTTGACCTTCCCTACAGATTAACTTTAAATTATATAGTTTATTGCGAAAACAGGGAAATATGAATTTTAAATTAAAATTAAACTTGTTTATACACCTTAAGCCCGCAGTATGCAGTTGACTTTGCCAGACTGAAACCTTTGTTGTCTTGAAGCCTTCAATTTTTAATTGTATTAATGAAGCATTTTCTCTTATATGTATAATTAATTTAAGGCATTCATTAAAGTATTTTTTTTGTTTTATATTTGCTTTTATAATATATAAATTGTACACCAGATTATGAATTGTATTTATTCCCGGAAACTTATATGTATTACAATTTTATCACTTTGGAACTATAACTCTGGTACAACATTTCAGATAAAATCTACTACAAAAAGTTTCTGAATCGTAGAATAGCAAATGGCTAAATTGAATAGGATAAAACCGTTGATCAACAAATACACTATTGATATATCTTTCTCAATCTTGTTAAATACATCCCATGCGATGACTTGACGTAGACAACAAAAAGTTGAGAAAAGAATTACGAAAATTAGCAAAAACTCAAAACAAAATAGAAAACAAAAGCAAAACTGAACAAATTACGCAATTAAAAAGGGCATAGGCCAAGAGGGGGAAAGGGTGAGTGGCGAGACCTGTCGGAGAGCGTACATTTTATGGCTGAGATTGGTCGGTAAACGTTTTGCTATAGTTGGGCAAAGTCGTGAGATCGGTGCTAGCTAGATGGTTGAAATTTAATCAGACATATGGCGCGTTTTTAACGCGTTTCGTACGCGTCTTTCACTCCTACAGTTGTGTTGGTTGTTGTGTAAATAGTGAATAAATTTAAACCATTTGAGAATGATATGCGCAGTTTCCACAGAGCTTTTAGGGCTTCTATATATGTACATATATACAGTTACATGTCTATTGTTATACGATACGCTCTATACACTTTAATAGTGTATGTGGCAAGACTTGGAGTCGAGGCTGGGGGTCTGGTATATAGTACGTCTGACTGTATGTGGTCTATAGAGCACAGCACTTGAAGCTCTTGATGCGGCCAATTAGCTGGACTGTGTGGCAACCTACATACATTGGAATGAACGTATGCCAACTATGCGAACCCATACACCACACAGACACACACTGGAGTGTAGGTGGCTGATTGGCCAAGTGGCATCGATAGTGACACGTAAACAACGCTTCCAGCTATCAGTTGAGCAATGTGCGCCACGTTGCCCATGTTCAGCCGAAAGCATCTGCTAATGGCCCGTGTAATAAGCACATTAAAATCTAATGGTGACGCTGACTTCCGCTTCTGCATACAATTAAACTGAGTTGCGAGCTGCCATGTGGTCATAAACAGCTCGCAAAGCGCACAGAGTCAAGTTCAAGCGAACGCGTAGGCGTACGAGTGCGCGCGACTTCAGCGCGATTCGCTGGCGACTTTTCTGAAGCATTTCAAAGGCAGCTTCGTTGATTATGTGGGCTTCAGCTGGAAAGTGTTTGACAAGTGCAACTGGTTGCTTGCACACGATCGTCATGGCACAACATGTGTGTGGGCGCGCTTTTCAACTGCATTCATGAAATTGAATGCTGTATTTTCATGTCGAAAAATGTGAAAGGTTGGCAGATGAAGAGAGCTAGAGATCATGTCCATAACGCTGACCGATGGAAAGTCTTTTAAGTTTATGCAGCTACCGAAGTAAATCTGCTATTGTGTTAATTGATTCAGAAATACATTTACAAATCACCCATTTGATATTTTCACCTTATAATTTGAAGCAGTCAACTGCCGCGACTAATAATCAAGCTATAAATCATTCGTTTATCTAAATTCAGCCATCACTATGAATAGATAAATAGTTAATGTATTTTGTATGCAGAGCGGAAATAAGTTTATGGAGATAATTAATTGATTCATTTGTTCAGAAAACTTTTGTTTCGTTTATTTAGTAAAGTTAGTTAACAACATTACAATTTGAAGCCGAAGGCCTTAGAAGTTTTGTGCTTTAGCTATTATAGCTTATATTAATGTAAACTTTCCTAGTTTTTTTTTTATTAATTTAGTTTTTGTATTATTTTTAAAATTAAAATTAAATTAATTTAAAAAAATAACTCAAACTTTAGTTAATTTAATAAAATATACTTGAATTGCATTTTCATTACAAAGTCTTTTATTTTTTAATATTATTTATTTATTTTTTTAAATGGTAAGTTTTTAATACAGTAAGATTTGCGGTTTCCGCATAGCATATATCGAAATCATAAGTCTTTAATAGGATACATTAAATAATAATAGTTTTCCTATTCGATGATAGGAGTTTTTAATGGAAAAATTGAAGTTTTATAAAATTTATTGTGATTAGTATTATAATATATTTTATCAAAGGGTATTTGCTTAAATAGCCAATGTAGGTTGTATGATGTATATATTATATTGGTTAAACAAAAAAAATTATAATAATAAATAATTATAAGCGTTCGGCTATTGTGAAATTTTCTATTGGTAAGTCTTTCTATAGAAAGCTATAGTGTGCTCTATAATTGTAAGATAATTGAGATAGATTTATGATTTTTTTGTAACTACCCATACACACATTTATATTTATGATAGACAAACATGACCTATATGCCCAACGACTAAACAAAATAAAAATCACCCGCAGCGTGTGCATTGAAATGAATATAGTCAATATAAATCATGTCAATTGCTCTGATTTCGAATTCAGCGGGCATAGGAAAAATAAAAGAGAAAAACAAATCAACTGAATTGTGCAGGCGCCTAAAATATAGGTTGATCAAGCTGCTCAAAGCGATTGCGCTGTGGGCCTGAAAGCGAATCGTTGTTGTGCAGTCAGCGTGTGCCTCGCTGTTTGTATCTTGGGGATACAAATGTATCTTTGAATCGTGTGCCGCACTGTTGTTCAGTTTAATTTTAATTATTGTTGAACTCTTGTTCAACCTCCCACACAATTTGTTTGCGCATCGACGCGTAATTAAATTTGACATTTTTTGCGCTACTTTTTATGCGAAACACAATGAAGACAAAAAAGCATTATTCTACTCGTTGTTGGCCAAAATTGCTCAATCTGTGCGGCTAGTGGGAGCAAATGTCTCGATATATGACAGAGCTTTGGTAAACCGGTCAAAAATCGTTCTACCAAATTTGACAAGTTGAAAGCACGCGGCTTTGGCTTTTTGTTTTTACTAAAACTCGAATCGCGACTTTGCTTTGGGACTGATAATTCTTGTCTGTTCGTATATTGTCTGTTAGGCTTTCCGCATGAGGCTTTCAATCACTTGAGTTGGCAAATGCCACAAGTATAAATCAATTAAAGTTGTTGCAGCTGCACTGCTCAGCTGCCGCCTTTGAAGTTGCAGGGTGAACGAACGAATGAAAAGTTTTTATTTATCATTTATTGCTTTCGCAATGGCAAACTTTTAGCACACGCACATGCCGCTATGTATCTTTGAGATACATTTGCGCATATCTATCTATGCGTACATATATATTGTCGCAGTCAGCCGTCACACTTGCTCATGGTCATGAACAGACATTGAACGCGTTCAACAACTAAATCTAATATGATTCTCTAAGATTTTCCTTTCGCTCGCGAAAGTGAGAAAACATGCATATAGTATAAACTCGGCATAAAAATGATTCATTTTTGAAACGGGCAGGCGAGCAAATACTAAATGAATTATAAATAGTCCACAAGGTCGCGAGCATTTTGTGCTCTCTAGATATCTATAGATTTTATAATAAATAAAATGCTTTTAGCCGGCCCCTGTTTGTTCAGGCAGCAGTCCGAGCAGTTACCTCACAGACTTGTAATTAAATGGAATTATCTAATACAATAAGAAATTTTAAATATCAATTTGCCAGTTCTGAACAGCTGCGTTTGAAAATCATTTGCCAAGCACATACCTTTAATTAAATATATATTTTGTGGTTTTTCATTCGCTTCACACATAGTCGTGCACCACTGTACCAAAGTCAACGCCTACTTTAGTTTGTGAAGGTGTGCGGCTGCTTCATTTATGGCATTAGAACATTTTTCTAGAAATGTATTCCATTTAGAATTCCGCTATTTTATCTTGCTGCCTGCCCGATTGCCTTGTAAATTTTAACCTTCACGTTTTGCTGCTCGCTCTCTTGGCTTTTGGCATACTCTGGCAAACGAAATGCTTGATCGGGTGTATTCAGATTGCAGGAGACTCATATATTAACAATACGAGTTTACAGCCGATCTATGTAAAAGCTTCTCTGCTGTTGTGTTTTTATTTCACTTTTATTAGTTCCTAATGTGTTTTAATGCCCAAACCTAAAAGGCAACCTAATGACGCATTGTAGCATGAAATAAATATTATACACAAGTATATACATTTTTTACATATATATAGTTGTGTCAAAGATGAGTGCTCATCAATGTTTGAGCAATGACAACGCTTCATTAAGTTGTCTTACGTATATTTATGTCTGTATATATACACAAAATCTCGTTATCCTTAGCCACAATTCACAGATAAAACAGGTGTTTCTCTTCTGCCACGCTTAAAAATTGGCTTAAATTTATTCCATGCTCGTCTCTCCTTATCGACTTTGAATGTGATTTTTATTGGGCAACGCTGACTGGCATACCTAAAAAGTAGCGCAGACCGCGGCCAAAAATGATAATTTATGCTAAATATTACGTATACGCCCACGCTGGCTAATTGAGCTGAGTGTGTTTACTTGTAGATTTGCAATATATGTATGTACATTCGCCCAGTCGATATGCATTTTCAGTTGTTTTGCACTTTCTTTAGTCTCAGACTTTAAAGTCATATGCCCAAAAATAAAATTCAGCATTGTAGGTTGTTGACGTCAAATTCAATGTCAACGCGTTCTCTTTTAGTGGGAGATGGAGCTGACATCATGCCCAGCAATGCAGCGCTAAGGAAACACAATTCAGTATAAATAAACACACACACATATTTTTATATATATGCAGTCATGCCTTTATAGAGCGCAATTGCAAAAGCAAAAATAACCGTAGGAAAAAAAATAAACAAACTGTTTTGTTTTGCTCATAAGTTTTCATCAATGCCGTCCACAAATTGGGTCAGAGGCAGCAGATGTAGGTGAGAGCAGGCTTCGCGATCAGAACGTAAACGGGAGCTGTTGTTAGTAATAATATTTAATTGTATTTGCTTTTTTGTTGCTTAGCGTATTTATCATAATTTGTTGGCGTCTGCCGCTGCCGTTGCAGGCGCTCAGAAATTGCTGAGCTTTGAAACGCGATCGTTGAAGTCAAGTGATCATGATCATTTGAATATTGGAATTGCTGTCGACGACGACGACGCCGTCGAAGGCAACAACAACACCAACGCCGACGACAGCTAAATGAAATTGAATATATTTTGTATAAATAATAAAATGAAACACACGACTGCGCCTGCTACTGCGACTGCGACTGCGGCTTGTGAATGGTAAGGGGCGAGGGGCGAGTGGCGACTTGCGACAGTCAATGGCAGACGATCGTCTCCGATCGACAGTGGCAAAGGGGGAGGGAACTAGGAACTTGGTTAGCTGGTCCCCCTATCAGCCGAAAGCTGTACGCCTGTTATTTCAATTTCGTGGCGATCGTTTATCACTTGATTTGCATTTGGTGTTCAATCGATCGCTCGATCGAGCTGCCCACTGCCCAGGCAGACTATCATTTCAATTTATTTTTATTTATTTATTTTTTATTTTTTGCAATTGCATTCACTTGCCAAATGGCTGCTGATAATGTCACACACTTGGCATTTGCATTAGCATTTCCTTCCGCATTGAAGGGCTGCCAAATAAGAGGGCTGGCAGTTGGCCAAATTTCACTTACACTTTCCAATCTCTCACGCACTTCACTTTCAACGTAAGCCCTTTTTTAACAATTGGCAATTAATGATAATTATTTATTTTGTTTTCCTTCTCTTGAGAACTCTATCTATCGGCGGCCCAGCTTTAATTTTAACACAACTTTTTGGCACGGTTTTGCTTGCGTTTTCGTTGTGCTTGCGGCGAGTTTCACGTAGCGACTGAAATCGCGCGCACGCTATTCATGAGAGTCGCATAGAGAGGCGATCGACAGCGAACGGTTGTTGCTCTCAACTCTCAACCGCTGGGCTGCTGCGACGTCGACGTCGACGACAACGGCGCCGTTAAGTATTTTTCTCTTCTTTTGTTTTCTGGCATAGAAAAGTTCTGAGACTAAAGATTTCTTGGCAATATTCAAGCTTTCGATGTGAAGCTTTCTCTACTATGGGAACTTGTAAGTCTTAAAAAAACCTGTTATTGTTTTTGGTCTGTGTTTTTTATTGCTTGCCATAGTATTATCAAACAAAATAGACTAAACTAACAATGAACCTTTGTTTGCTTGGCGATATCAACGACAACGTTTTGCACTAGATCCCTGAACAAATCATTAGTCAAAGTCGCTCATTACCCGGGCAACTGGTCATCGTTGTTGCATTTGTTGCATTTCCAAGAACTCTGTGTGCATGGGAGCGTCTCGCACGCGACCCTGTACCAGTTGCAGACCCACTCCCAGCATCGACATCCGTATCCCATGGAACTCTGACTAGTTTTGTTCAAGATACGCGCCATAGATATGATGGCAACACGCTTCGCTGTCGCCCATTTTTGGTTAGTTTGGCCTGTTTGCCAGTGGATCGTGGTTTCTACTTTTGTTTTTGGGCATTTCACCGATGCTTATACAAATGGTAAACGCTACTACAACATTCAACTTATTGGCAATGGGCTTCTATTTGTAGTCAGCTTACTTTCCTTACAGCTCGAATTATGTAGCTACAACTGGAATTCTTCGATTTCTACTTTAATTTCAGTTTGAAATAAACTTTAAAGAGTATACAAGCTTCGGCATTTCGTTTATATATCATCTTCTTTTTCTCATTGACCTACAATTGATCTATTGTATGCAAATTTGTGCTAAATTTGAGGCTGCAATTGAAAAATCTCTTCAATAGAGAGTATTGATTGTCGTTTGTGGATACCCTTTGACCAATAATGAAGGATCTGATAATACAATTTAATTTACACTAATATTAAAAAGTTTACAGAGTTACTATGGGTACAGGCAATATTGTAATTAAGAAATATTAGAAAAGTTTGATTGATTTGATCTAACCTTTTTTATATAGATTCATGTACATATCACTCCTCCTTCAACATAACAAAAAAATGTTTTTTTTTTTTTGTTGGATTATAAAATTTAAGAGCTGAAGATCTAGACATCAATAGTTTATATTTGCATTAGTACTAAGTCTGCATTTACAGTCAATAAATGAGCGTCTTTTGCTTACACTTGAATGCCTTCCATGTAAATCTATTCTAATCGCAATCCATATACATATGGATAAGTTGAGACACGAATGGTTGCATTAAATTTTTTTAATTAAAATAATGTATTTTATTACAAACACAGGCACACCAAATTATAGTATGTTCAAAATTATTTAAAGTGTATGTATTTTATTTAATCGTATATTTTGTTTTTCATGGCCAACAAGCAAAATCTAGCGTAAAATACAATAGAAAACATTCAATTTTTCTTCTTTATTTAAATATGAAATAATATTATAATACTATAAATATTATAGTATTATATAAAAAATATACTCAAGCGCTTTGGTTTATTTTTGGCTGTATATGTTTTATTGAAAATTTTTTTTTATATTTTACATTAAATAATTTAGTCAGGTATATAGAGAAATAATTAAGATAATAAATCGCTCAGCAGGATAATAAAACGGCGTTTTGGGTTTTGTCTGTGTGTGTTTGTGGGTATATTCTGCCTAAGGATGCTTTGTTATTAATAAACATTGCTGTTTCGTTGTTCGTCATTCACATTTGGCGCAATTAGCGCAATTTAACCAATTGATTTTGATGTTGATTATCCTGGAGTCGAACGCTGGCCTCGATCGTTGGCTCCGGATTGCGGCTGCTGCTTTCTTTACTTGTAACTGACTATGCCTAACTAAAATTTTGTGTTGACCTTAGACGATTGCACGGATGCACGCTGTTCTAGCTGGAACTGGTATCAATAGTTATTATTTTCCTTTGCTAGCAGCCGCGGCAGCTGCAGCTGCGGCCGCATCTTCTTCCTTTTTCTTTTGTTTCTCTCTCATCAGTTCAGCATCCCTGTAAATAAACAAATAATAAAGATGTACAGGTAGGTCTGGTTATCAGACAACTTCCATCTCACCTGGCTTTGCGTTGCTCTACCGTAAGGGCATCGGAGCGTTTTCCTTTGGTTTGTTCAGCCAGTTTCTTTTGATTTTTGGCGCGAGCCAGATCCCTTTGATTGCCGCCTTAAAAACAAATAAAAATGATTTTTCATTATCATATGTTGAAAAGAATTTTTCGTTTAACCGCTAGCTTTACGTTAGTCTCGCGTGCTAATTTATTTAAGCTTGTTTGTAGAGGTTAGAAGAACGCTATGCATAAGAATATACATACATATACACACATCTATATGTATAAGCACATACATACATATATACATATAAGTACATATGCATATGTATATATTCTAAAATATCTATATGTATATAAAGGTATATATAAAGCCCTATTTACACAATGCGGTCATAAGCAATGCAATCAATATTCTTTTATCTACTACAATCATATTATTTTAGTTATTGAAACCTCGGCATTTATTTGATTCACGATTCTCTACAGTCAGCAGACGGAAAAAATAAAGATATTTTCAGTGTACGATTCACTTACGAGTCATTTTGCGCTCCTTACAGGCAGCTTCTTTAATTTAACAATTTTGATCCAAGTATTATATTTTATTTGTTCTATATAGTAATAATTTTGTTTGATATTTCGTTTAGCTCTACTGTCAAACGTCAGCAGCAATAGTTTACTGAAGCATCGATACTGATACTTTTGTCGCATAGATACGTCAAATTAATATCGATATATTTAGTGCTTAGCAATATATCGGCTATGTGTGTTGGTAAACGCTAGGGAATATAAATATTGCCAGATTTGAACATTTTTCATTTACCGTTTAATCGTAGTTGCGCGCAGACAGTTTAGGCAATTTTTGGAAGTGCTTAAGCTTCATCTCAGATTTCCGACAACATGGATGATTTGATGGACTTTTTTGATTTTTCAAAGGAGTTTAGCCGCGGACCAGCACCAAAAGGCTGTATAACTGGCGACCCGACAGCGTTTACTACAGAGACTATAGATTCTAAGCCGATCAAGCGGGAGATAATAGGCAAAGATTATGTACATGAAATTGTTGAGAAAGAGAAGCACCTAATGAACAAAGTATGTGTGCATGCGGTGCACATTTATGTATGTGTGTGTGAGTCGTTTGTAATTGGAGCCTCGCTTTGCTTTTTGTTTATAAACAGCTTGCAGACGGATACAATACATCGAAAAATAAGAGAACTCTCGATGAACTGGACAGCGATGATGACGAAGTGCTAATGAAAGACCTGCCCAGCGTGCGTTCTGATGAAGAATATTACAAGAAGTATCGATTCGATTTAAATCGTAACAAAAATCTGCCCATTTACGAACAACGTGAGGAGATTCTAGAAGCCATAAAGGAAAATCCAGTGGTAATTTTGAAAGGCGAAACCGGCTGTGGTAAGACTACTCAGGTATGTTCCATTGAATTCCACCTAGCCCAAGTTTCATTTAAATCATTTATAATGAACGCGTGACAGAATTTAAAACTAAATTATAGATTAGATTTAGAATCCAATTTTCATGGGTCTGCATTATAAAAGTATATGCTTGGTTTATCAGAAGTCGTTGAAGATCTCAGAAATTCTAAAATTTTTAGTTCTTGGCTAAATGCAAATCAATTTAATATGTTACATTTATCTTACATATAATGTTTGGTGAATGTTTCACAGTTGAAGCTCTTAGCCTGACAATTATACATACATATATAATAAGAATACAATGTTATAATAACTTATATGGTATAACTAATGATTTTCGCATTCCAAGTCACGAATCACATCATCCGGTAATCTGCGCGAAAACACCGTCGCCGATGACATGCGGCGCTCGTGAGGATCCCGTGGTTCGGTCAGCTTCTTTTCATCAACCTCTTCAGTTGGCGCCTGTTCTTTGATTTCGCCAAACATCGCTTTGAGACGGGCTTTCTTTCGCAGATCCAGTTGCTCATTTGGGGCGCTAGATGTAGTGGGGCACTCCTCGTCCGTTAACAGATCGTTTATCTGACAGAAAACGTCCCGTAAATGCGTGAAAATGGTTGTAGCGGGAAACGAATGACGATGTGGCTCCATCTGCTTGTTGTATGCCGCCTCCAGCTGGCACAAAGTCTTACAGTTTTCTGCAATTTCCGCTATCTCGTGTAGCTCCTCGGAAAGAGTGCTACTGCTAGAATTAAGTTGTTGCTTTAACAGCGCCGCTCTATTATTCGTTTTCTGTTTAGCTTCCGCGAAGCTCTCCAAGCTGTCGTAGGCTGCCAGCGAATCTAGTGCCTGACAGTAATCCAAAGCTGTGTAGCGGAAAGCTTGCTGTTTAACCAGCTGCCAGAATATGTAACTAACTTGGTGCGTATCGCTGCGATCGGCGCCTTCGCTCCGCAGGTACTCCACATAGTCGGTCAGGGACTGCCACGTGCGAGGCGACACCTCAATCTTGACAAACAATTTCGTTGGCTGCTTGTTGTAAATGGCATATAGCAAGTATATGCCGCCAATACGATGAGCACGTGTCGCCTGGAATGGTTCACCGGTAGTGCGACGAGCACATGCCACTCGTTTGCCGACGTGCAGGGCGGCCATTGTGGTCTCAATCACTTCAATATTATTAGTTTGCGCTGAGTAAATATGCTGAATTTGCAACTCGTGCCATGTTTGGCAAAACAGTTCGAACTTTGCCTCTTTTGAAGCGTCAGCGGCTTGTCCAAATTTTTGCAGCAGTTGCCAGCAGTCGTCATATACATTTCGCTCCATGCAAATCGTTGCTGTAAATCAATTCAGGAATTCAGTCTCTTGTGCTTGCACTTTAAAATTTGTTTACAAAATTGCATTGTGCTGCCATCTGGGCGATGGATTCGGACTATCGAAAAGTATATTTATAATATTGCTATCGATTATCTTGTTGCATTTGTTGTCCGCTAGGTGCCGCAATATATTCTGGATGAGGCATTCAAACGGCGCGAATTTTGTAATATTGTCGTTACGCAGCCACGCCGCATTGCAGCCATTTCGATTGCCAATCGCGTGTGCCAGGAGAGAAAATGGCAACCGGGTACTGTGTGCAGCTATCAGGTGGGATTACATCGCCAATCGAATCTGGAGGACACGCGTCTATTGTACTGCACTACAGGTGTTTTGCTCAACAATCTTATACGAGTCAAAACGCTAACCCATTACACACATATCATACTGGATGAGGTGCACGAGCGTGATCAGGATATGGATTTCTTATTGATCGTGGTGCGCCGCTTGTTGGCACTTAACTCACGCCATGTGAAAGTCATCTTGATGTCGGCCACAATTGATACACGCGAGTTTTCAAAATACTTTGCCATGAGCTCATCATTTCCCCCCGTGGTGACCGCTAGCCATGGACGCAAATATCCCCTTGTCAAATTCTATCGCGATCAGTTGAAGAATATACACTGGAAGGATGAGCCCCAACAGACCACACCAGGCATCGGACCTGAGGGCTATAACGATGCCATTAAACTACTTTTAGTCATTGATAATATGGAGCGTAAGGCCGATAATCAATCTCAGCAGTCCTATGAAGAAGCAAAGCGAACCGGCGCTGTGCTGATCTTTCTGCCTGGTATCAACGAGATTGACACAATGGCGGAACATATTAGCCGAATCGTCGATGAAAAGTAAGTAAAGAAACAGTTCATAAAGATATACATTTGATGATTTGATTTATTTGCAGCCCTAACTTTAAAGTTAGTATTGTGCGCTGTCACTCGCTCATGTCACCCGATTCGCAGGAGGAAGTTTTTCTGCCTCCTCCTCTTGGCCATCGCAAGGTCATATTGACAACCAACATTTCGGAGAGTTCTATTACAGTGCCAGATGTTTCCTATGTAATTGATTTTTGTTTAACCAAGGTTCTGCACACCGATACGGCCTCCAATTTTAGCAGCCTGCGTTTGGAGTGGGCTTCTAAGGTAAACTGCCGTCAACGTGCTGGACGCGTTGGCCGCCTACGTAGCGGACGCGTTTATCGTATGGTGACTAAAGCCTTTTATACAAATCATATGAATGAGTTTGGCATACCAGAAATGCTTCGATCGCCGCTCCAAAATTCGGTACTAAAATCCAAAGAACTCGAAATGGGCAAGCCGAGTGAGATTTTGGCCCTAGCTATGTCTCCGCCTAATCTTTCTGACATACAAAACACTGTGTTGCTTCTCAAGGAGGTGGGCGCCTTGTACATGACCGTTGATGGTGTATATGAGGAGCTTGATGGCGATCTTAGCTTTTGGGGCAAAATCATGTCCAAATTTCCACTAGACGTACGTCTCAGCCGGTTGATTATACTGGGATATGTCTTCAATTGTCTGGATGAGGCTATTGTCATTGGTAAGTGATAAAGCGATCGCTTAGGGGATTTCATTTAAGAAGTTTTTGTTCTCAGCGGCTGGATTGACTGTGCGAAGCTTGTACCTGACTGAAAATCGTGGACAGATGAACGAGGCATTTTGGATGCACTACATATTTGCTGATGGTTCCGGCTCAGATATGATTGCCATTTGGCGCGTCTATAGCGTAAGAAGCAAATGAAAAAGCACCAGCAACCTATTTAAAATGTTACCCCTTGTTGGATTATGTTTAGATATATCTGAACATGTGCCAGGATCGCATGCTTAAGGAGTCGGCACAGCAATGGGCCAGGCGCTTTAACGTAAACTTACGTTCGCTTAAGGAGATGCACTTGATGGTACAGGACTTGCGCCAGCGATGCGCAACTTTGAATATTCAGTCCTTGCCTTATGGCGCCTGCCATATGTGGGATGATCGTGAGAAGTCTATAATTCTAAAGGTAATCATCGCTGGAGCGTTCTATCCCAATTATTTTATGCGTAGCAACAAAGCGAATGCCGATTACGATCGAAGCTTATACCAAACTATATGCGGTAATGATCCATGTCGCACCGTTTACTTCACCAATTTTGAGCCGCGCTACATGGGCGAGCTATACACACGACGCATCAAGGAACTGTTTCTAGAGGCGAAAATCCCACCCGAAAACATTGACGTCACCTTTCAGCACGGATCAGAAAAGTTATTTGTAACGTTCAAACCAGACGATGAGGATACGGATACCACAAAGGTCGTGCAGGTGCCGGGTCGTGTCATGACCGAGGTATATAAAGCAGTGCGAATGCGTCTTGACAATCCAAATCGTCCACTGCGCGTTATGGAGTAAGTATATTAAGCAAAGGTGCTTAACAATAAAGTAAAAGCTGACTTTCCTGACTTGTGTGTTCTACAGTCAAAACTCAGCATTTAAGTATATCGAGCAGAATCGAATTGGTGTAATTAGCGACTGTACCTGGGTGCCGCCATCAAATCAATGGCCTGTAGAGCTACTCACCTTGCCATCCGTATTTGACAAGACCATCTTTGGACTGATAACCCATGTAAGTGTGGACGTGACATATTTTCTTTTTGAACTAAATTGATCTTCATTATATGAATCGTCTTTATCTGCAGAGTGTCAATTGTGGCAAGTTTTATTTTCAGCCACAAGAGCTTGCCGAGCGTATTGCGAGCATGTCAGAGATATTCAATAGATCCTTGCACCTCAGCTGTTACGTACAGAACGCGAAGGCAGTTACGAAGGGTCTGCAATTGTTGGCAAAGCGGGGAAGCCTTTACCAGCGCGCAGTAGTACTAAAGGTTGAGACTCAGATAAATGGTTATCCAAGGTTCCGTGTGCGCTTTATTGATTATGGTGATATGGCAGTCGTGCCCATAGATAGGCTGCGTCTTATGTCGCCTCAGTTAAAACGTGACTTTGAGCGTTTGCCGCCGCGTATGTTTGAATGCCGCTTGGCATTGGTGCAGCCGTCGTCAGTGGCCAGCTCCTATAATCTCTGGCCCCAGCGCGCCAACGAAATGTTGATTTCGGTTGCCAAGTCCGGGCGGGTCGAGCTAGAGATTTATTCGCTGGTCAACAATGTAGCTGCTGTTTTGATACACACGCGCGATGGAGTGCTGAACGAAATGCTGGTGGAGCTTCAATTGGCTCGACGTGCCGACGAGGACTATATGTCACGCAAGGATCACGATACGCGATTGCGTAAGCAGGAGACCAAACGAAATGTTTCGATTGCAGACCAAAGACTCATCAATGAAGAGTATTTACGTTTTGCTCAATTGCCAAAGGATGCGGACTTAGAGCCACCGCCTCTTAATAAATGCAATCTTAGCATACGTCTCAAAGGCCCATACAGCCCGCTCGAGACCAGCTTGAATTCCTTGCTCCGCATTGGCACGTATAAGTCGGTGTTAATTGACAAGGAATCTGTCAATTCAGTCCTATTGGATAGTGATCCACAGGATCGTCATGACCAAATGGTAGTGGCTGCCTCCGTGACTGAATCTTCGGACAATTTGACGGCTCGTGGAACAACTCTGATGCCCAACATACATGGCTTTGGTGCTCTCATGGCCATGCTTTTCTGCCCGACCATGCAAATCAAATGCAACGAGGATCGTACAAGGTACATATCTATATTAGCAGGACTCGGATATAATCCCGACACTATGCAGCCGCATTTTGAAGAGCACGACATGGTCATCAATTTGGATGTGACTATAGTTAAGGATGATATTCGTATTGTAAGTAGTTTTGTCTCAATATCTAAAAGAAAGGATTTTTTTTTTAATTTTCTTCTATTTCAGATAAACCAAATGCGTTATAATATTGACAGTATGTTTTACAATTTCGATGTCAACGAAATGCCCTCTGTGGGAACGGAGGATCGCGTAGTAATATTCAATCAGTTGCGATCTCTGCTTATTCGGTTTGTGCTATTGAAGCAATGCAACAATTTTGATATTTAATTTATCATATCCTCTTTGCAGTCTGCTCGGCAAGGATCGGAGTTTCATTGAACGTCACCTATCGAACTCGGAATACCTTTGGGAGGACATGTCTGACTTGGAGCCGCCCTCCGAACCATACGGCAAGCGTGCTATATTCCCCTTGCACAGCTCATATGATTTGGAAAGCGAAAATATGGCCAATTTGTTATCGTTACAGGCGAACTGCAAGGAATTGTACAGCTGGCGCAACTTGTAAATGTCTTGTAACTATTAGCTTGAGAGAATATTATATTAAAAAGTATTTTTCTTGCAGCGAGGGTACTATGCAGCCCATAAAATGCAGATTGTGCAACGATGTGCTCGAGTCCGTTGTTGAGTTGCGCTTGCATTTGCTGACCCAACTTCATCGCGATCGGGAGAAGCAAGTGGGCTGGAAGCAGAACTAATTTCTACATTTTACTTAACACGCCTTTCTTGAAGAAAGTATTTTTTATTTTATTTTTTTTTTTTCACCTTTGACGCGAAAGAATAGACTTTCATCATATAATTCTAATTTTGAACTCTCAATTCTTTATTATAATGGAATACGCGTATTGCAATTTGTGAAATTAATTGCAACAAGTTAATTGAAAACCAAAAACAAAAGCTTCTCGCGAGCAAACTTTTCTTTCACTTTTCATCATAACAAATTAATTAATCCAATCAAAATGCTCAAATGCTTCATTTTCAAATTTACTATTGAATAAATGCAAATTATTAAATAATAAATTTTGAATGCTAAATTTCTCTTTAATCAATTTAATTTGGAGTCCCGATAAGTATGCTACAATTTGTAAAAGATTTATAGTTCTATGGTACAATTAATATTTGTAAATTTGAGAATGACTGCGTTATTTATGTTTTGTTAATAGCATTCTTAAGTTATATTTGTTCATTTTTTAAAGACCGCCGTGTTGTACATGAATTTTAGCTAAGTTTTCGAGTTTGAGTTCTACAGCGTTCTCTTACTTTAGTTATACTTTATGATTGTCCTTATGTAAGAAGTACTTTAGATACGTTCCGCACAGGCATCTGCGTCGGCGTCGGCATCGGTGTCGGTGTCGGCGTCCCTCTCGTATCCAGCTCACATAGCGTGTAGTTCTGCATGCGGTTTAGCGGCTTACTGCAGAGGCCGCACATCTGGTGCTTGTAGACGCCGTAGATCTCGAAGTTCAAGATGTTGTACATGTCGAACTGGATGGTGGCGCTCAGCTTGGTGCACTCCACAATCAAAATGTTTTGCTCGTTGAGTTCCACCCTGAAGCAATGAAATCGTATTATTTATAGATCAACAATTATTATTAGCCATGAGTGGAGTGTACCGGAATGCATAGTCGCTGTCATCGATTGGCCATTGATACGGCTTCTGGCGTACGTCATATGGTGTTTGTGCCTGGTTGACGTAAATAAAGACCGGAGCTTCATCGACATGGCTGCTGTTGCCGGCACGCGAGCGGAAATTGAAATAGTTGGGGCCAATGTGCACACGAAGTCCATAGTTGCTGGCCAGGCTCTTGGCGTCGGGCGACGGGGTGAGGAAAACAGCCATCTTCGGCAGAGGCGAACAGTCTGCCACCAGCAGAGTTAGACAGTTCGGGTGTGCTGCAATCTCGCCCAGATTAATGAGGTAATCATCGAAGGAATTGATCATTCCATTGATCACCGAGCAGGAGCGCTTCAGGCCCGAGTCGTAGGTCAGCTGGTGCGATGCATCAAACTTGGAGTCGAGCTTGTAAAGGAACGGTATGTGATAGATGCGCCAATGGACGCCATTCACCTCCACTGTCAACCAGAAATGATCGTGGGGCGTGTGCATCGTTATGTTAATCTGTTTACTCATATTCAAGCTGTCCACCTTGTTGGCCGACAATGCGGAAACCAGATGGTCTAGACGCGTGGACCACAGCTCGAACCAGGCGGGCATCTAAAGAGGATAATAACTAAGTATATAGTTGATCTTTGAAATTCCCCACGTGCTTTTCAATTTACATTATTAAACTTCAAGTCCATGTCATATTGTGTTATAGATGTGAAATTTTCGAAATTGCTGCGCTTGCAATATTTCGATGTGGGGATGGGCGAGAATTTGAGCACCTCCTTGGGGCAGAAGTCGGTGTCCGTTAGCGAAATCTTGTCGGAGCGTAGGAATGCGCGTGCATGCTCCGAGGGCTACAGTAATACAAATATATCGTGAATATAAGCTAATTATAATAGCAGAAATATATGTACTTACACCTGCGCGTGCGGCAAACTGCACCTTTGAGCCTGTCTCCGGGCATTCCCCATTCTCGTCAGCCAGGCCAAAGACCACATATCCATTGAGTGTGTGTGGGCGTTTGGTGAACACGAGAGGTTCATAGGTCAACTTGGTGCAGGCCTGGAAGAGACGGCACACAACACAGAATGAGTCAAGAAGTCAGCCACTGACATGCGAGAAGTGCTCTCATTAGCCAACATGCACCCTGTATGAGCACTTGAAGCATATACATTGCTGGCCGCATTGATAGAAGCAGCAGCAATGTATATGGGAATAATGTAAATGGGAATACTTTTTTTCAAAGGGCAGACATGTAACTAATAAATTGTATACAAGAATTTAATAGTATTTTAAAGTATATTAATTAATAATTATGAAATACATATTATTAAATATATTTTATATCGGATTGTATTTTGGAGTTTATTGAATGCAAATATTTTGATTTAAACTTAAAATAACTCCATTTCAAGTCTGTAATAATATTTCCGTAAATGTCATTAGATCTCTCGCAGTTGATGCCACACTATGCAAATTCAATAATTAACCTGTGGTCATATTAATATTCCTACAGCCGTCAGGCATGCAGGTGGATGTGCTCTGCGAGGGTGGGTCAAATTACCATGACGAAGCGACAGCCAAGGAGACAGCCACAACAACTGCGGCAACGATTAACATACACATATCCTGGCTGTCTGTCGTCGGGTCGGTTGGCTGGGTCTGCTGCTACTGCTGTTGCTGTTGCTGTATGTCGGCCTGTTGTCTGCGTGCCACTTGATTATGTAACAGCAAGAGACATTGTCAGGTGGCACACGAGTCTACTGCAGCAACCACAATTGCTGCCCCACATATTCAGATTGCTTAGCAGGCTGGGAGTGAAACGTCGCTAGTTTGATCAATATGTTTCAGGCCGGTTTCAACTTTAGAAAGCAGTCAGCTACTAAACGTTTCAGACGCATTTCTCACATCATAAATTCAGCAGAAAATTCACTTTTTTTTTTTTTAAATATAAAGTGTGGAAAAATCCGAGGGCTCTAGTTTGTAAAGCGTGTTGATTTGGTCGCTTTAGTATTGAGCATTGGCTTTGTTTTGTGTTTAAATTTTGGTTATTTGATTTTGATTCGTCGGGAGCAAAATGACTTCGGTAAGAGAGAACGATGGATAGACGATGCGAATGTGAAAATGTAAATTGGATTATTCGAATTCCCTCCTCTCATAGATTGAATCAAAACGCGTGCAATACCGCAAGTACCTGGAGCGCGCCGGAGTTATCGATGCGTTGAGCAAGGCACTAATAAAGCTCTACGAGGAGCAGAATAAGCCCGAAGATGCCATTCGATTCGTGCGCAAGTTCATGTGCGAAAGTTGCCCGGACGATGCTCAGTATGATTTGATGAAAAATGATTTGGATGAGGCCAAGACGACGATAGCTCGCCTCGAGCAGGAGCTGGAGCGTCTGCGTGGACAAATCAAAAAATCGCCGGAGGAATACCAAGAGCTTACTATGGCTGGCTACAAGTCCCTGATCGACGACGAGGAGTATGTCAGTTCGCTCTTGCGCAAATACCTCACGCCCGAGTTGCTGGAGGAATACATGCTGGTGACCACCCCGTCTCCGGTCGATGCCTATCTGTATGATTGTGCCGTGTCTGGCTTTGAACATCATGATGCGCCTGTGGGCATATATGCGGCCGATGCGGAGTGCTACGATGTGTTTACTAAGCTATTCGACCCGATCATCAGGGAGTATCACGGTCAGGAGGAGAACGATAGCGATGTGCTACAGAAGGACGTCGACTGGGGCAACGTGGACGAGATCGAGAATCTGGATGCGGAACGCAAATATATACTCTCTACGCGCATACGCCTTTCGCGTAACATCGAGGGATTGCCGTTCTTCCCCAAGCTGACTGAGAAGCAGCTGATTGAGGTAGAGGATAAGATCCGTGCGGCCACCGAAACCATGGACGGCGAGCTGATTGGCACCTATCTGACGATGGGTGACATTGATACCGAGACTCAACAGGAGATGGTCAAGCGTAACGTTCTCTTCGCGCGAGGCGAAGGCTATTTGCAAACCGCTGGCTGCTACCGTTTCTGGCCAACCGGACGTGGAGTCTACCACAATCCCGCTGAGACTTTCATGATTTGGTCCAACGAGGAGGATCATGTGCGTGTCATATCGGCGGCGCAGTGCGGTGACCTGGGTGACGTTTACCAGCGTCTGGTCACTGGTATACAGGAACTGGAGAAGAATCTGACATTCATTCGTCATCCAAGCTACGGTAATCTGACCGCCTGTCCCACAAATTTGGGCACCACATTGCGGGCGTCTGTACATATTCGCCTGCCCCTTCTGAGCAAGGACGAGGAGCGATTGAAGGCAATGTCTGAGGAGCTGTCTCTGTCGATACACGGTACCGGTGGCGAGCACACCCCTATCGAGGATGGCGTTATGGACATATCGAACAAGCGTCGCATGGGCTTCACCGAGTTTGAGCTGGTCAAGTCTCTGCAGGACGGCATTGTGGCTCTCATTAATGCCGAGGAGGAGCTGGAGATAGCGGGACAGGAGGGCTAGTCTCGTCCAGCAACAATAATAGCACATCACCACCACCATTGTAACTTCTTAAAGACAAACATAATCATGGACAAAGTGGGGCTGAACGTGCGAGTTTACTCTAAGCAAATTAAGTTGTCGGTTATCACATTGTTTCACATTAGGTACACATATATTCGGTTTAATAAATTTCAGCCCCTTCGAAAGTAGTATTGTTCTTCCATCATTAACTCACCTTCCAATCCTCCTCATCATCCTTCGAGTTCCGTTGCACCTTGCCGCTGACCTTGAACCAGTTCGACTTGGTTGAGGTCTGAATGTCCACTATGACGTTCCACTTGTGCAGGGACTGCACATTTTGCGTCTCGTCCGAGTGCTCCAGTGTGAATCCGATCTGCTTGCCCTTCAGCTCGGATGTCTTCAGCACGTCCTCGACGCAGATATTACCATCGATCTGTAATATATATCTATATCAGTCCAGCTGGCCTCTTGGGACTTCAGTGACTTACCTTGGTGGCGTTTTCGTTGTACATTAAGAGGGTAAAGTTCCGATCGTGACCCAAGTGGATGGAGCTGAGCTGAGTAAATCCAAAGACGTACATCATCAGGCTGACGACCATGTTGCGTGAGAAGCCACTGTAATATAGAGGGATTTACTTATCAATTCCATTCCGTGTTTACTTTAGTTTACTTCTCTATGAACTCAGACTTTAGTAGCATGCCCCGAAACTTAATCATCTCATTCAGATTTATGTTGACCTTCAATTTGACACCCAGGTCTGGCATGGCATAGCTGAAAGGCTGGAACTGCAGGGGTGGGCATTAGTCGAAAGAACTTCAGGACTATCGATGGCATTGTCGCATCGCTTACCACTTCGTTGCCTCGTTCTGGGTACATGATCTCCTCGAAGGGTGCGGAGGCTGTCTTGGTCACCTGGCCACGCGTTGAGGTCACGGCTCGCGACTTAAAGGACAGACCACTGGTCAGGTTCTGTGGCCGCGAAAAGGTATACCGGGCACACTGTGCACTGTCATTCAAGGTCAGCTCGCTGCTGAACGGTATGTAGATGAGGAAGCCCTGCTCCCGTTTTATTTCGTGGTCCAAGTTAAGAAATGGATTGTAGCTGCGGCTGCGCACAGTCGCGTAAGATGAGTAACGCGCATCGATCTCCAACGTATGCTTGGTTCCCGGCGGCTTCCGATGCTCCGTAATATTGCCACGCAGCGAGGTGAGCACCGTGGTCTGCAGCAGCACATCAGACGATGTGCCCAGCACAGTGGGCACCGAGTACTTGTTCATAAATGGCCAGCGCACCGTCTGCATGTTTATGTGGCTATCGGTGCGGATAAGCAGTTGCAGGCGATCCAAAACTGAGAAACGGAAAAATTGAATCTTGAGAGTTAGAAAGGGAAAGGATGAAATATAAGGAATGGAACAGAAATGTATGTGTATCGTATATTATATCAATATTATCTATCTATCTGCAATATGTATGAAGTAAATACATATAAATCACAAAGCGTTCCCTTTACATTACAATTTCTAGAATCATACATACATAGAGCTCAGTCAGCCGACTGAGCCACCCATACTCACTGTTGTCATAGGTCAGTTGCTGGAACATGCGCTGATTCAAGTAGTAGGAGAGCACAGTCTTGCCCTCCATTTGCAATATGAGCTCGATGTGCAAGTTCTTCGAGTTGACAATGGGCGCCTTCAGCATGGCCAACAAGGTCTTGATGCTTTTGAAAGTGAAGGGATCCGAGCCGTTGGCTTTGGACTGAACGGTCTGCCAGATAGCATCGGGTAATCCACGCGCTTTTATATACAGCTGAAAAATAGAAAGTTCGGATTCGATACCGGAAAACTTTCATCAATTGAAAGGACTTACCGCAAGCTGTCCCGTAAATTTGCCTAGCGCTTCCGTGTCAAACTTGAAAAATGCCACAACGGGCATATCCGACTTTGGATCGCCTACTAGAAACGTTTGCAGCATTGCACCAATGCCGAATTTCGAGTCCCTGTAATCAAATATGTAGTTGCCCGTCACCCAGTAGCGCGGCTCGGGTTTCTGGGGCAGATGCCGATGCATATAGGAGAGCAGACGACGGCTAGGGAAGGCGAAAGTTAGAATCAGAGGAACTCTCTTCTTTTCAGCCCACTTACAGATGCTGATAGCATGGATATGTCGTCTCCGATATGCTGGTGACTGTGGTGCGATAGTAGTTGATTAGATGTGGATCGGTTTCGCTTTGTATAATGCGATGAATGCTGATCAGTCGCGCCGCCGTGGGATTCGATATGAGCAGCAGGGTAACAGCGGCCACACGCAGCTCCAGGCTGGCGTTGCGGGACTCAAAGATGGGCCAGTAGATCTCGTAGATGCGCTCAGCGCGCTTGTCGGCCAGTGCGAGTGTTGTCCACGCAGCCATGAACCTCAGGTCCTCGTTTCCCTCCTCCATCACAATGGGCTCCAGATAGTTGGCCACATTGCCCAGCTGTAAGTTGCTGAGGCCCTGCAGAAACAGCATCTTTTGCTCATAGTCTCGCTCGTCTGGGAAGGCAAATAGGTTTTAATTATTCATCGCCTGAGTGCAATTCGTGCAACTTACTCAAGTACAAATTGAAATACTTTTGGACGTATTCCTCAAACTGATCCTTGTCAATGCCGCGTGCCACGTACACATTGTAGACGAGTGTGGCAAAGCTCAAGATAGCCGCCTGCCGGACATCCGGTCGATCGGGTCCTATGCTCAGGAACTCCTCGCACTGCTTCACCAACTCCGCCGACAGCTCGAATATGTGAAAGGGCATGGGGATGAGCAGCTGCACCGCAATGTTCGACTTGATCGTCTTCTCTTTGACCAAGTGGCGCGTCAAGAAGACCGAGGCTTTTGTGCCGATGCGTGGTATGATCTCGTGGAAGATGTTTCGTATCGTCTCCTGTCGATACGATGTGCCGATGTCCACTTCGGTGTAGAGTTTCTTTAGCGACTCAAAGTCCATTTCACTCAGTAGCTTTATGACATCGGACAGTGTCGAGTCGTAGGGCTCGTTAAACTTAAACTCCGTGCTCTCCAACGCCTCGGCCAAGTTGTCCAGAAGCCCAGCCGCTGCAGATATCAGAGTCTCCTGCTGCTGAGGGTTGCGTCCGCCAGTCGGATCGTTGATTTCCAGCGGCTGCAGTTGCAAATTCGAGGTCTCGGTCGACATGGAGGTCTCAATATCAATTGGATTGTCGATCGGTGTCTCATTTTGGAAGTTTAGCAGCAGCCTATAAATCAATTTTGACTTAGACATTTACGAATGATGGATCACTTTTTAACTTACTCCGAGTTGATGTACTGTGCCTCGCCCGTGGACTCGAAAGTGTGAATGAGCGTGGTGCCCTTGGCATGGGCCATGCTGAGGAAGTACCCTGTCTCATTGTGGGGCAATATGCCGTATATGGCCTCGTTGCCAATGATGACGCTCTTTTGGTGGTCGAACTCGCACGTGTTCGGGGGCACATTGCTACGCGTAATGTGCACGGCCTCCGAGTAGGGCAGACAGGTCTTCAGCTCGGGCGTCTTCCGTATGGATATGTAGTTGGTCTTGTTCGACACGAAATACTCCGTCTGGCACTGGCCATGGATGCCCGTCTGGAATATGAATGCAGTTAGTAATCAGGTCATTTGTATACTGCATAGGCGAAGATCTCTAACCTCATCCACCACAAAGGCGCCATTAGACTTGATTTGAAATTGCAGAGTGCTGGCAATGGCACGCTTGAAGTTCATCGACCAAATGGGATCGCCCTCCTTGAAGACCACATGCGAGATGGTCCCCTCCTTGGTGAGAATGATCTTGAAGGGCTTGTAGGGCGGATACATTTCCTTGTTCTGCAAGAACTTTTCTCCAGAATTGTTGAGCGTTACATCGTCTATGACCAGCTAAATTGAAATTGCGCAAATGGAAGAGAGACAGAAAGAGGATTAATTGAAATACTTATGTATAGGTCGGGAAATCCCGAGTCGAGAAATCTACGGTCTACACTCGCTTTTGCTGGCACAAATCAGCTGTGTTGGCTTATTCACCACGTTTATCTTGACATAAACAAAAATATTATTTGTATTATTATTTTTTAATCAGTGACGGCCTAATACCCTTAGAAAATGCATTTATGTATATTATATATAAATATTTCTATATTTCTGACCTAATAATTATTTCAGATTAATTTGAATTGTTATACAATACAAAAATGATAAAAAATCCTTATGTTTAATATAAACATTTTATAATTATTGAATAGTATTTTACATTTTTTATATTTATTATTGAATTTGTTATTATTAAATAGTATTCCAGATTTTATTTTATATTTAGTATTGAATTTATTGTAGTTCTATATTTTTTATAAATCAATTTTTTTGTATATATCGCATAATATGACTTCATATTATAACATACATATAAGATTGATCGTTTCTTAGGCATATTTATTATAATGTTGCTCGACAACAGCTATATACATATATAAGAGATAAAGATGAGGAACTAGTTTGCACAAAAGTGATAAATGAACGGATATACATAGTTATATCTACACAGCTTTTGATACAGATTAATTGTATATGCATATACATATACATATATGTACATACATATCTATATATTTTTTTCATGGGGTTGCACATTTCGTGTGAAAATTATAATATCGTCTGAAAGGGTATGAAGATTAGTCAGACTCAGTGGGCAGACTGAGCCATGTTACATATGGCAGACACATGTCTGTGTCTGCGTCTGCATTTGTGTCTGTGTGTTGTGTCCGGGTCTCTGTATGTGTCTGTTGATAAGCATAGCGCCGCTTTATGAGCCCTTCCCCCACTTCCACAGTCAAAACAATCTAAACTGATTACTCCGCGTATATGTATATGCATGTATGCCTGTGTATTAATATGTGTGTGATACAATACAAATGTGCGTGTGTATGGGTGCATGGGTGGGTATACTGGTAGCATCATTTTATCTGTCTCAATGAAAGAAGTTCACAGCCGAGTTCAGTTCATTGTGCACTGGGACTGCGGAAAGGTTAAATTATTTATAATTCATCTGCAAATTCTTTCGCGAAAGTGTCTGCAAAAACTTGAATTGAGCCAGCTGGTCCAGCAATTCTGGGCATCAACTAGGGGCCCCGAGAATTTGCACTGTTCGAGCTTAATTGAATTGTACAAATTGATCGTGAAATCAATCAAAATTTTTATTTAGGTTTTTCAATTGGCTATAAATGAAAATATATTCTATATATGCTATGACTGAATTACATACAATATATAAATTTATATATACCATATATTAATATATGTGTATGTATATGTATATATAATTCAGTTTTGTTTTTCTTAAGTCTGCCCGTAAGGCTGTAAGCATTATTATAATTTGAAAAACACATTCTTTAAAATTTATAGTATTTATAGCTAAGAAATATTTATTCCCTATGATTTCTGAACATAGTTATGTTTACATTCGTATATATTTATTATTATGTATGTATATTTACGTATAAAGATATCTCTAATTCAATTAGTTGCATATTTTATTCCCTTCAGTATTCATACACATTAATTCGCAAAGGATCTAGTTTCGGGATTCATATACCTATTTCTGCATCTATACATATATGTATGTAGCTGTAGTATTGACTTTTGACTTACCGCAGCGGCCATCACAAGTTCACTCTGTCGCTGTAGCGTGAGCTTTCCACGGACTATCCAGCCAGTGGTTGGCGGTGCCGGATGCCCTTCGTCCTGGGGCTTGGAGCCAACTAGCACATTGCCCACATATTCGTAGAGCATTTGCTTATTGACGCCAATTATGTTGAATGCACGACCGACATCGATCACCAAAAATAGAACTGAAAATTGAAAATGGTGTTCAGCATTTGCATTCAGCAAGAAATTGTTGTGTGTGGCAATAAACTTGGTGACAGCCCAAGCCGGGGGCAACAGCATCCAATAATACACTTTATCAATTGAATTTTGTCTATATACTTATATATGAATATATATGTAGGCATCTATGTACATACATATATATTTATATATACACTGGTATATGGACATAAATATGTATGCATGTAGATTATTTATGTGGTCATCACAGAGCAAAAAACTGTTTAATCAATATTATTATTAAATATATGTGTATACATATATGCTGGTGGTTTTTTTCTTTTTATATTTTTTTGTTATTTTGATTTTAAATGTTATTCAATGAAACATTGCGTCATGCTCCTGAATAAATATGGTCCCTGGGTTTATCAATTAGGTTATTTTCTACTTTCTACGTACACACAAACACGGAACACTTCAGTCGCCGCATGATTCGCTGTATAAAAACTCGTGAATCTTCAGATTTAATAACACAATGTACACGCCTCACTCCGATATCGCATTAACAATATATATATGTGTGTAATTTAGGAATCTTTTCAAAGAAACCGCCGATTTTCTTTATCGCCAACGTATTGCAGAACGACTTTGAAATTCTACGTCTGCTTCGCTCGCGATCCTCACTCGAACTGAAGCTGGTGTCGTTCTCAAGCCGATTCTCTGGCCTTGCTGGAGGTTCTTACTGATAAGCAGCGGCATCAGTTTCTGAGCAATATTAAGAGCGACGCTCTTGCGGACGCTCTTTCATTGCATTAATGAATGAAGGGGTAACGATTGATAAAAATCTATTTAGGTTTATAAAAATTATTATTATATTTCTATTTTTACAGTAAAGTACACAAGAACGAGGAATCAGACATGCAGTTCATATACAACAAATACCACAAATCACATTTAACAAAAATAATCAAAGTTACGCCTAATATCTATATTTTAATGTCCAACGCTTAGTGCCCTCCTCCATGTCCATGTCCCGATCTAAAGACAGCACCACTGCCCAAAGTTGACGGCGCTTGTGGCCGTCCAGTCGTTCCACTAGCCGCCGCTGAGGTTCCCTCTGCTGTAATAGACTCTGAGCTGTCGTTCGCATTCTGTTCGGCATCCAAGTTTTTCAGCTGCTGTTGCCACATGTCTGCATAAATGCCTCCATCTCTTTGCAACAGCTCCTCGTGTCTGCCACGCTCAACAATGGTGCCCTCCTTTAGCACCAATATTTCATCTGCGTGGATGATGGTGGACAAGCGATGTGCCACAATAATTGTTGTACGATTGGCACAAACGCGTGCCAATGCCGCCTGTATGTTTCGCTCTGTGTGCGTATCCAACGCAGAAGTAGCCTCATCCAGCAGCACTATAATCGGAGCCTTCAGAAGCGTTCGGGCAATGGCCACACGTTGCTTTTCTCCGCCACTGAGACGCAGTCCTCTCTCACCCACTTTGGTTTCGTATCTATCTGGGAAGCTCAATATTCTCTCGTGTATGTCCGCGGAGCGCGCAGCCTCGTAGACTGCATCAGCACTGGCGCCTATCTTGGCATATTCAATGTTGTAGTAAATAGTGTTGTTGAATAATACCGTATCCTGGGGAACAACACCTAAGAGGCAAAAACTTTTGTTATTTAATGTTCCTTCAAATGATTTTTTTAGTTGTACTCACCAATTGCTTTTCGTAGACTTTGCTGTTGAACCAGCTTGATGTTCTGCCCGTCTATTGAGATAGATCCCGATTGCACATCATAGAAACGGAATAGCAATCGCATGATGGTGCTCTTGCCGGCGCCGGAAGGACCTACAATGGCAATTGTCTTGCCTGCCGGTACAGTGAAGCTGACATTGCGAAGCACCAGCTTATCCGGCGTGTAGCCAAATGTAACATTTGAGAACTCGATTGCGCCGCCAGCAGTTAGCAGTGGTGCGCAGCCAGGCGCATCCACGATTTCCTCATCCTCACGCAGCAGTTCAAACATGTTTTCCATGTCCACGAAATTTTTTTGTATGGCACGATAATATGTGCCGAACCAGTTCAACGGCATGTACAAGTCCATGAGATACGTGGAAAAGAGCACAAAGTCACCCACTGTCAGGGTCTGATGATGCACCACCAAATACACACATAGCAGGGAGCCAGAGAGCAAACCCAAACAGAGTATAATATTTTGAGCGGTGTTGAGCAGGTTGAGTGTGAGCATGGAGAGGAACTCCTCTTTTTGATACTTCAATATGGCCTCTCTGTAGCAATCCACCTCGTAGCTTTCAGCTCCATAGTATTTCACAGTCTCAAAGTTCAACAGAGAGTCTACACTTCGAGCGCGCTGCTCATTGTCTGCCAGATTCATTCGCCTTTGGTACTTGGTCCGCCATTCCGTGATGGCAATTGTAGAAGCTATACAAAATATAATTGAATGACTGGCAAACATTTCAAGTTCATTCAAACTTACCTATATACAAGAACATGGTAAGAAAAACAATCAAGCCAAACCACCAGTTGAAGGCATAGATGAAATACACGACAGCAACTATCAGATCAAGTATGGTAGGTGTGATGGAGAATACAATATAGTTGAGTAGATTGTTAATTGAGTCTGTGCCGCGATCCATGATGCGCAGCACCTCGCCCGTCTTGCGCTGCAAATGCCATCTCAATGATAGTTGATGCAAATGCCTGAACAAATCAATCTCAATCTCCCGCGTCGTGTACTGCTGCACGCGAATCCACAGGAAAGTTCGCAGATTGTTGAACAAACCCATGCCGCCAGTACCGCCGCCCTGCAGAAACGATAGTGTAACATAAATAAGCACAAAGTCCCAGCGAAACTCAATAGGCTCGATGGTCAGGCTGTCAACTGAAAAAAGAGAGAATAGATTGCCGATTATTGTCACCATTTTCGTTAGTTGAGAACATGACCTACCCAACAGCTTGCGATAAATGGGGAGAAACAGTTTGATAACACGACCAGCAACAAGCAACGTTATGCAAACGAGCACAGCGCATTGCAGCATCCTATCTTTTTTGGGCCACAGATATGGGAACAGGGTGCGTAGCTTGCGCCAGCCATTGCGGAAAGCAGAGCCAGTTGGCACATTGCCATTTGAGTCGGTCGATGAGTCATCCAGACGTTGGTGCGGATTATAGGGTGCCATAATGCCGGGTGCCTTCAAGCCGAGCACGAAGATGAGCAGAGAGCAACAGAAGCGGGTAACAAACATGCCCATCTCGATTTCATCTTTGTTACTACAAAACAAAAATATAGACAAAATCAATATATAATGATAATCGTCAACTACTAACTTTTTTAGGTGGAACCACCAGTCCTCATGGTCCAAATTGACTATGGCCAGCGCCTCATTAATCAATGCCATCGTCCAAAAGAGCAATAATATGAGTCCATGACCACGTGTCGGTAGCGATGGCAGCTGATAATAACGCTCCTTGACTATTAGCCAGATGCAAAATGGATATGAGAAGCAAACCACGCATGTGTAAAATATCTGGCAATGAAATGGATGATAAAATATATATATATATATAATATATCAAATAATGGAGTCAATCTATACGAACCATATAGCCATAAACTGCACTGTCTGGATAGATACGAGCGTTGAGGAAGAATCTCAATAGAGCCAGCACCGGTACAAGGAGGAGGAGAAACAGTTGGAGGAAATATAGCCTGGACTTTGTGATGTGTGTGGGATCTGTTGGTGTCGCATATTTGCGGTACATCAGTATCTGGATACCGCCGAAGAGAAGAAGAAAGCCACCACAGATCGCCGGTCCCACGGTGTCCATAAAACAGTGCGAAATGCCATGTTTGGTCCAAATCTCGTTGAACGTGATGTTCGGCGGACAATACAACATCTTGTGTGTCGCCCTACAGTTGGTCAAATGTACTTATTTTTGTTTATTGATTAGATAGATACACATAGGTCAACGTTGAACTTATCGTGATATAATGAAACAAAAGACGTGCGCAAATAGTGATAATTACAACGACGATAACCGGCCCGGGTGCAGACTATGACAAATCAAACTGGGAGCAATTTTTGTGGCAAAGAAAACCAAGAGTGCTTGTTACTATATGCTATAAGTTTTGATAAAAATTATATGAAACATACTACATACTACACATCGCGTTTTATATTATTAAAATTAATTGAAACGATTTATTTAAATGGGCGTATGTCTTCCGGCTTTTGTTATTTCACAACATGGCACTGTACAAAAAATCACCGAAATTATCAGCAATAATAAAATAGTCAAATTAATAAAAAATTGGAACTACTTTCTGCCCACAGCTTAAATTGTGTTGACACAAAGTTTGAAAAAAGTTGCAATTCATTCATTGATCATTTGCATTGTTAATTATGCAATTTTAATTTTTTTTTCTTTTTATATTACTTGGGGAAGCTCTGATTTCAAATTGTTGACAAAATCATTATCATTACCTTTGCTTGTGCTGCTGCCTAGACTATGATTGTAATATAAATATAGTACTTTGATTTAAGCAATTCTTTAATTAACAGTGAGCAGCTGCACTTGTTTGTATTAACATGTTTTGCTCACAACGGCACTTGAAACTCGAAATGGACTGTTACTCAAATTGGCACTGTTAGCTTCAACTGCTCAAAATTTTTCTGTGATAAATAACATTGAGGCGAGTACGCTGCTTAAGTATTGGCGGTCGAATTTATGTACCACTTCATCAATTTAAAATATATTTAATGTTTGTGTATCAATGTTTGACACAAAAATTAGGCTAAATTCTTCCAGAATATAAAAAATTCATGAAACCAAAAACAAGTATAACAAATTGTGGGCAAGTGAATTTTTCGTAAATAAATATTTATTTATTTTTTTTTTTCAAAGAAACAATTTTTTTAATACTTTACAATAAAATTAATAATCAGTTACATTACTAATAATCAAGCTGTCATTTTCTAATTAATAATAATCTTCGAAAGTAGTTTCTGAGCTTTTTAATAGTTTTTCTAATCAGAACGAAGGTAGTAACTAATTTAGAACAAATTGTTTAGAAATGAAAAGTGTGTTTTTCATTGAATGTGTTTAAAGAATTCGCTACTTAAATTTATATTAAAAATATATTAAAATTTAAATTAATATATTACAACAATTTGTGTCTAGCTATATCGCAGTAACACTAAAATCTACTTGACTTGATCTCATAAATTTATTTTCAAAATAACTTTTAACTTGTTTACTTTATATATAGTGTGTATAAAGTATTGAGTGTTCCATTAAATTATTTCTAACAGAGATATATGTATATTGTGTGCTTAAATAGTGGGCCTGCGTTATTAACTAAATTGTTCAAATTGGTTTTAACTTATTATCACAAACAAGTACATTTAATATGCATCATCATTACGATTAGGTACTATTTAGAGAAGGTTATTAAGGTTCATCCCTCAGTGTCTCTCAGTGCTTAGGGCTACGAGTTAATTTTGGCCAAGAGTGGTTGGGTCACGGCGCTACTCGCGGTGCCACGGGCAGTCAATGGAGCCCGCGGGCACTCTTCGGCAAAGGACAAATCATGTCCATGTCCATGTCCATGGCCATGTCCGTGGTTATTCGAGACTTGGGCTGTGGGCTTGCACAGAAGCTGTTTATAGTTCTTGACTAGATACCCATATGAATGGTCGCTGCTCAGATTTGGAATGTTCTGATTGCTGCAGCTGCTGCCGCTGCGCTCCAGATTGAGAGCTGCGGACGCTGGCAGCGCTGTTGGCGTCTTGCCGCTGAGCAGTGGCGTCTCATCACAGTTGGCAAACTTGATCCGTTGGCCGCTGCTCGTGCTGCCAGCGTCGGCGGCGGAGCTGTCGCTGCGATGGTTCTTCACCAACGTTGAGATCGTGGGGGATGGCCTCAGGCGTCCTCTTGCCTGCGGCGCTGGCTGCAGAATGCCGCTCAAATTGGAATTAGAATTGGAGTGTGTTGCATGGTGGTTGCCCTGTTGTTGTTGTTGTTGCTGGCTGTGATGCTGCTTGAGCGTGCCGCTGAGTGGCAGTCGGAAATTGGCCAGCTCCCAGCTATCGCTGGCATTTGCATCAACGCCCGCTCCTGCCCCCGCACCAGCCTCCTCGCTGCGCAGCGAGCGACTGCTATATATATCACACAGCGTCTGGTGTCCAGCATCCAAATAACAGTTGTTAGGCTCAGTCTTTTGATTATCGGAATGCTGCTCGAAGCAGCTTCCGTTTAGCTTCGGTGAGCTGGAGCTGATCTTGCGCTTGACCCGAAGATTGGGTGAGATATTTTTTTCGGCTGCAGGCAAGGCTATGGACGGCACTGCCGGTGCCAACGTGGCCATAACGCCCAGCTCTGAGTATTGTTTGTAGAAGGAATGCGGCTGCCGCTGGGGCTGCTTAAGGGACGAACGTCTCGTCAGCAGCAGCTTGCCGGGTGACATTACCTCATCTGGCTTGGGCACTTCGCCCTCCAGCCAGTACGTCAACATTTCGCCCTTGCCCTTCATCGGCACCAGGCCACGGCGCGTCGTCAAGAAGCTGCCGAACTCATCTAGTGCGAGTTTGGTCGTTTCACTGATGTGGATTTTCAGTGCCTCGCCATTGGACTCCATACGCGAGGCTGTGTTCACGGTGTCTCCGAAGAGACAATAGCGTGGCATCTTCTGGCCCACAACGCCGGCGACACATGGCCCCGTATGCAGTCCAATGCGCAGCTTCAAGCGATCGTCGGGTCGGTGGTGTATCCGGAAGTTGTGCACCGCCTCGAGCAGGGCCAAAGCCAGGCGGGCAATTTCGCGGGCGTGGTAGTTGCCATTGCGTATGGGCAGACCAGATACCACCATGTAAGCATCGCCTATGGTCTCCACCTTGTAGACGTCAAAGTTCTCCACAATCGAGTCGAAGCAGGTGTAAAGATCGTTCAGGAACTGCACGACCTGCATGGGCGTGCTCTCCGCTGAAATGGCCGTGAAGCCCACAATGTCACTGAAATAGATGGTCACCTGGTCAAAGGTCTCGGCAACCACAGGCTGTCCGCTGATCAATTGAGCTGCAACGCTCTGCGGCAGCAGCTGATAGAGCAGCTTCTCACACTTTTTCTTCTCCTCCAGGTAGTCCTGGGTGCGCTCCTCAACTAGCTCCTCCAGATTATTCGCATACATTTCCATGCGCTTTAGCAGATTATCAACAATATTTCCAGTTTCGTTGTCCCTGAAAGCAGTCGGATCGGTTAGAATGCTTTCTATAAATGATCGTTTTTGATTTTTGTTTAGAACAGACAAATTTTAAAACTGTTTTCGATTGCAGCAGAAGCTAACGGTACAGAAATTTATGAATAATAAAATGGGAAATCCGAAAAACACTACCACTGTAACTAAGATCTATTAAAGATAAAGTTTTGTTTGTCAAGTCTGTCGATGATATGATTAATTCATATTTAGGATCAGCTCCCAATATCAATAGTGCGAGAACTCTTGCAAACTAAAACTCATTTTGAATTCCATTCCATGTCTTATAAATATTGAACATTCTTCAAAAAAAATATGATAATGATTACTTTACCACATATTGCTAGGCTAGTAATCTTTCTTAGTTCTCTAGAGCTTAACTTTAAATTGATGATAGATGATGATCTTACTTGTTGAACTTTCTGATCATCGACTTGAGCGTATTGAAGTCGGGTCGTTCCAGAGGATCCTCTGCCCAGCAGCGTCTGATGATGCCAACAACGTCTGACTTGGTATCATCGGTGCAGGACTCCAGTTCGGGGCGAAACGGTTTGTTCTGCTGCGGTTGGTAGTTCTTAACCAGCTCAATAATCTCTGAAAATGGATAAATGGACGAACTTAGACTCAGATTTATATTTCATTCCTATTTTAGTGAAAAATTAAAGTTGTCAAATATTTTTTTTTCATTGTTTATCGAGTTCGATGGGCTACACTATATATAATGCCTGCCAATAAAGTCGCATTCTATCACACCAATAGACTTTTTAACATACATGTACTCGAAGACGATATATTTGGAATTTGTTTAATCCTATATAATGACTAGGGATACGGCCATACAACTGAGGAATTTTTCGGATAAGAAACGCCATGCCACCTGGCATCCGAATTCCCAAAACGGTTTAACTGTGCAGTTCTATGAGCGTGATGTGGAGGCGGAAGCAAAGATATTCAAGTTGATGTTTCATACAAAAGCAACAAGTTATGATAGTAGAAAAAACACAGTCTATAATCGGTCAAGAGGTATGCGAAATCCAGGCCATTCAGTGTTTACTGTGATCAATCAACGTGTCTTTCAGCGCCCACAGATGCTGAGATTATTTTTGGAGATTGTAATTGCGAATACTTATTTTGCAATCGGGAATGCAGATACGGTTGGGGTAAGTCAAGAATCGATTGGCTATGGGAATTGGAGAAGCGCCAACAGCAGCTGCAACGGTTCCAGCTGATACAGAATTGCTCCAGACCACTCCCCAAAAGATGCAAGCCCCCAACAGATGATCTAACTAATCCAGCTAAAAAATCGACAAAAGCGACTCCAAAAAAAAGAAGCTGCTGGAGATGGTTCCGGCTTAGATGTATTTGTGCATCCGATACGGAAAGCTGTGATTTACCCTATTGTAAAAGCACTTGTGTATGAATTGTTTTGATTAGACATTCTACAATTTTCCACTAAATTAGAACATAAATATATATAAATTTATATAAAAATTGCATACGGTTCTGGATAAGTAGTACAGTAGCCATTTTAACATAATTAGCCCCTTACATAATGTAAATGTTTTAACGACGGCAACAAACTGATTCGATCTAGCTCTGTCTGTCTCGTTAGGTTGATCTAACTTGATAACTTATATTTTAATTTAATCAATATTAGGCCCATCTCTTAATGGGGTATTTTCATCTTCTTGCTTACCTTGTGGCGTCTTCTCGTGCGAACACTTGCCCAAATAGAAAGGACCTTGGCGCGTGGTTATCTCATGCACAATGATGCCAAACGAATAAACATCGCCCTTCTGAGTGCCTTCGGGCGGGCGTTGATTTTCGAGGCGCAACAGTTCAGGCGCAGTCCAAAGGCGTTCTGTTAGAGCAGGTAGAGAGGGTAGAGGATGATGAATCGTATATACTCCACCTGGGCAACAGCTCACTTACTCTTCCAGTAGGCATGACTATTGCAGTTCTCAATGTCGCTCTCAATGTCGTAGGATGTGCGGCGCAGGCTGTGCAGTCCAAAGTCGGTGATCTTGAGGACGAACCGGGAGTCGACCACGCAGTTGGAGGACTTGAGATTGCCGTGGGAGCGAATATCGGAGCTGTGTATGAACTGCATGCCACGCACAATGTCGTGCATCAGGGACAGCTTAAACATCCAGTCCAGCTGAAACTGCTCGTTCTCCAGTATGTCTTGCAGGGAGCCCTTCGGGCAGTACTCGGTGAGCAGGAAGCTGCGCCGCTGATCCAGGCAGGCGCCATAGAACTTGACCAAGTGATCGTGCTGCAGGTCTTTCATGCGCTTCAGCTCCAGCATCAGGCTGCGCGACAGAATGCCCTGAACATTATCCAGCTCGATTGGCTTGATGGCCACCTTGCTCTTCCGGTACATGCCCACGGGAATGAAGATCTGGCGATCGCCATTTATGGAGCCCATGTCCTCGGACATAAGTGTGAGCTGCGAGCTCTGCTTGACCAGCGAGTGAAAAGAGCCACGCATCAGATGATCTGCGGTATCTCGGAACATGACATCATCCAGCGAGACCTTCCAGCTCATCGAATTAATCTCAGCCTCGGCCTTATAGTGCCGATAGCCGACGAAGAAGCAGACGGCCATTATGATTACCATTATGCCAAGGACTATAGACAGAATGGCGTACCCAGGTAAAGCTGCAAAGATGATGGCAACATCAATATCCGATAAATTTGATCTATTGGATATATATTTTGGTGATTTACTTACAGTTGTCTGGGCATAGCGAACCATCGTAACCGCAGATCGGACGATCGGGTGGCGCTTGATCCCGACCACCGGCCCAATGGATTTCCTTTTCCGACTCAAACTCCAGACGATTGTGCAGAAAGTGTGCCACAATCTCGAATCTGCCGGTGGTGGGATTCATGTCCAGCAGAGAGTACGCCGAGATGCGGTCCCCATTCGAGTCGATGGTCACGTTGCCAGTGATGCCCGTAAAGCTGCGATTCCACATGCGTCGCACCATGTCGGTGCCGTTGATGGGTCTGGTCAGCATGCTCGGATCCTCGCGGATGCTCTCGTTGAGTGCATTGGCATAGAGCAGGACGCCGTCAAAGAACGAGGTCACAAATGCCGAAATCGGCTCGTTCTCACTGAAGGTGTAATTGTATTTGGCCGAGGCGATGTCCTTGATCTGCGAATGAGTTTCACAGCACATTAATTCCAGCAATCAGTGTTTAGTTCTAGCCGTTCCCAACTGCGAGTCTTAGTGTCGAATTGCTTTGGCATCCGTGAAATTCAATTACATCTGCGCGGCCAACAAAAGGCAAGGGCCACTACTGCGCCGCCGAGATTTACCCGCAAGCCCAGCGGAAATTATTGCACGTCGCAGCTCACAAAGCTGTGCTCGTTGAGTCCATCAGCTCACAGTTCCATAGCCTCCCAAATGGGCTTAGCGGGCGGGCTTGGGCGAAAGCATTTTGCCAAGGCTCACTTTTCGCACAGCCATTTAGATGGATTTCGAGTGGTGTGGAACTGCAACGGGGCGACGCCAACTGCCTTTAGAGCCACGCCCAGCAGAGCGTGTCGCATATATCAAATACATGACAAAATGCTAAGCCGCAGCAACGTCCTCTCTATATTATTGAAGCCATGAAGAGTCGCTGACGTTTTCTCGGTGAATTCAAGATGTGCCACCATTCAAATGCACACATGCCTTCTATTTTGAATACCCTATAACTATTATCAATTGGGGTAGGGGCGAAAGTATTATGGTTTATGCCACAATCCCAGGTGAACTTTTTATTTTGAGTTTTAATATAAATTGTGTCTGTGTCTACATATAAATTATGCTTATAATTTATCTATTTAGTTTTATCTAAAATATTAGATAAAAATTGTTTACATTTAGTCCTCTAGTAATTCGCATAACCTAAGCATAGACATTTTGAATAATTTGTATATTAATTCAAATTAATTATTTATAGTCAAAAAGGGGGATCTATATTTATTGTAGTGTATTATAGTTTTTGAATATATTTTAGTTTGCACATGCTAATAATAATATTTTACTTGTAAGACAGTAGAGAGAACATATCCTGACTATCAACCGATTTGTATATTAAACATACTCCATATATTCAGCCAAAAACCACACGAGTTATACATATGTACATGTGTATTGGATGTATGTGTGTATGTACTAGAAATCTGCATAGCTTGCTTCACAATATATCTCGAACTCAATTTGAATTGAAGTGCTTTGATTGAGTGCGAGGCATACAATGCAGCAAATGTGTATTAATATGAGTTCGAATTGTGTAGCATAGCATACGACATTTAGTGAGATGGGTGAGAATAAATAAAGCAAAAAATGGAAAGTACAATTTGGCAAAGCCGAAGACAGTGGATTAAGAGATGAACGAAGAAACAATGCCGAAGCGAAGTCTAGTAATTTTGTTCAAGTACACTCAATCTTTCAACAAAAGACAAGTTCAGAAATAATTTTAATCGATATATTTGATTTGGGATGATTATCGATAACTTGAAACAAACTTGAGCTAGGTCTCCTATAAGGGGATTTATAGAAAATCCTTTAGATTTTATAGGCAAAGGTCAGAACAGCTCGTTACTCAGATGATTTATATACATATGTATGTAAATGTTCCCCCTTCGTCTACATTTTATAACAAATCTCAACAGAATGATTATGCCCCGAATTTGAATTTGCGATGGAATTAGGGTATTCAAATTAAAAGTATTTAAGCCACGTTGGCAGTTGCGGCGCCATTGTCCTGGTTGCAAAGTTTGCTTTGCTTGTTATCAGCTGTAAGTAGTGTAGGGTAAACCCAGCGATAATTGAATGTAAATCTATGAGTTGTTTCCTAGTAAAACTCAAAGTTACGACTTTTCGACACTCGATTATCCAATGCATTGCCGTAATGATTTGAGTAATGTGTTTCTGATGCTGTTCGACTGCATGTACGTCATCTTCTCAAAGTTACAAAGTGTTAAATGTCATCAGAATTAGCCCAAGAGCAACATGAAGTCGCTTCCTACACAGCAAAAGACATTAAGATAATTACATGCTGTTAGCTGAGCTGGTTCAAGTGTCTCCCGGGAGTTGGCTAACAAATGCATTCCGGCGTAGCAGCCTGGCGCCATTTAAATATACCTTGTTCCCATTGATGGCATAATTCAAAAAAATTATATTATATTGTAATTGCAATTCTAGATAGACAGCTGATAATTCTTTCAGCTAGTTACAGGAGATGTCTCAGTCGAGCAATTGTGATAATCTGTCTTGCTGACGAGTGTTGTTGCCGTTGTAATTGCCTTGTGCATATACAAAAATATGTTTACAATTTCGCAGACTTACACAAACACACACACACACGCTCAGGTGCTCACACAGAGGCACCATTTATACGCTCGCATATAAATGCAAATTGGGATGGCTCTGAGCACGTACACTACCGTAGGTAGAGTATGCATGAGTCTGAAACAAACAAATAGCTCGAGTCGAAAAAGGAGAACAGAAACGAGTGTTAAATACTCTGTCAATAAAGGATTTTCAAGGGTTCAGCTAATCTGTTGGCCAAAGTCTTGGAGAATCAAATAGTATATATTTTTTTATATTAAAATAAATTTTTAAAAATAAAAAAAATCTTGTATAAATAAGTTTAAACGTGACAAATTGAATAAGAGAACTATACGACTTTTTCCTTCACTAACTTGTTCTCTTTCTCGATCTCTTACTCTCTTTCCCGCACACTCACGCCCTCACAATCTACCTATCTCTCTATTTCTCTATTTCTTAATTTGTCTATGTCTCACTCTCACATTCATTCTCTCTCTATCTCTCCCTCTCTCTCTCTCTCTCTCTCAAAGGGTATACAAATGCTGCCACAGCAATTGACCGCAAGGAACTATGAGAAATCAGAGGAATCTATGTATATACTGTTGGCTGAGGTCCATTGCCATGCAAATTACGGTAGACCACCTTCTGGTGCCAGGACTCACCTCGTTGGAGACTTTGGTGTAGGCGTCGTCATTGGGCTGCTTCGGCGTGACGGTCAACATGGCTGTGTAGGCTTTCTTGGCGCGCTCGTTGTTGAAGTCGGTATCGTTCTTATCGTACCAGGGCAGCGACGTCATATACGGCACTCTGCAATTGCGAAGCGGGATTACAAAGTAAAATTAGATGCTTCTCAAGCAGATCTGCTTACGCGTGTGTGAGTTCATGCATGTGTGTATGTGTGTGTGTGTGTGTAAATGCACTTAATGCTAGCCTCTTATCAGTTCGGTTTATGCAGTTTGTACTGTCGGCTTATCAATGTGCTTAGTTTTCCTCTGATATGCGTCATAAACTATTTATTAATAGAATTACATGTACATACATGTATTGCAAAATGAATAAAGATTCTCTAGTTTTGGGTCTACGTGCCCACATATGGCACGTGTCTAGAAGTGTCTCTGTGCCTAGGTCTTTGCCTGGATCCGTTGCACCTCCCCTTAAGCAAACGATCCTCGAGGTGCTGCGGATCTATTCTATTATTAATTTCATTTATACATGCATATATTTATTTATTTCGTTACACAGTAATAGGGCATGTTCTTGTTATCAGTGAAAGCTTGTTTGGGTTGCCAACTCAATGTCAGCTGCTTTGTGCCAAGTAAGCGAATGACATTTGCCGCAAATCGATTATCGTTGGTAAACAGATTCACTTGCTTCTGGCTAAATGCACAAAATGATGCTGCTGATGATGCGGGAATAATTTTCGAAAATTGGTCGAAAATTGCAGCTTATGGCCTTTGTAGAGCGTGAGAGTTACGTATAGTTAATTTTAATGGTAAATTTTTCCCATAGAAATTATTAGATATTATTTTCCAGAAGGTTACATCAATAATATTATTTATATTTTTATATATAATATTTATACACAAATTTTTTTTTGGTATTTTATATATGTAATTGAATATTTAATATACATATTTAATATACATAATTCAAAATTTGCTTCTGTTTGTTGTTGCTGTCATTGCTATAGAAAATCACAAGTATGAAGCTAATATACTCCTCTAAATGTTTGACTGAGTATAAGCACAAATTGAGATTACATATTCGAACCGGTTTGACAGAGAGCCAATAACTCAGCCAAGCCGGTTCAAATAAGCAATTTAAATTTGTTTTCAACTATTTTTAAAAATCACTTTTCCACACTCTGAATTGAGTCTAAACATGAATCAATGTAATGTGGTTAGATGTAAATTCTTAAGCTAATTTTAACCCACATTACAGCCATGTTCTGGTGCTCAATGAATCTCAGGAGATCAAATTGTTATATCAATAGTCTATCAACTGTGTTTCAGCAGTAAGTAAGCATGGGTCCAATTCGATCCGTGCTAAATTGCATAGAACTTAGAGTCCATATCAGGAAATGCAATAGTAAATGCAACACATAGACTGATGATTTTTATTCATTCGCTATATTTTCGATCGATTACGAGTTCACTGGGGTCATGTGATTAGCCAGCTTTACTAGCAATGCACATAGGAATAATACCGATTGTTCGCTTACATATCAAAAGAGAACGAAAGCCCCGCCATCTGCCTGGCTTTGCTCGCCCATTTTTACTGCCGCGTAGTATGTGTTTGCAAATATTTTCTATTTGTTTACCTCCCCACCGCCAACGAATACCTGTAAATGTGCCGTTGCTTTTTCAATGGTGTAGGAGTAACAGGCAGCTCGACCCCCTAATGTCATTGATTACATTGCAGAGCAAAACTTATGAAATTTACTAATCAACAAGACACAAATATAATTCAAATGCCTCTATAGCTGTGTGTCAAGAACTTCCCGTTTCGATTATGTAAAGAAAACCTACTATTCATATTCTGACAGGAAAGTGAAGTGCAATTCTCGTCTGGATGTCGGTCTGTCCTTATGAGTGCAAGCCATTTCGCCTCTATTAACTTTAGTGACTTGATTTTGCCCGATTCGCCCCCTAGGGGTGTGATATATTCTAGTATTTCAGAAATCATGATAGCTTATATGCTGCGGTACTTCTTTTAATTTAAACACATCTACATCAAACTTATGTAGCAGAGTCGAAACGGACCTTTTTAAATAAATATACGTTCTTAATTATAATTCAATTGTTTCTTAGAATCTGCTTTAGTTATATCAGTTTTCAAAACTTTGAACTTTGAGAGGAACGATAATCTCCTGAGAGAGAGATAAGTTCCAGCAGCTCAAAACTGTTTACAGGATATTTCTTAGTCACGCCGATTGGAAATCGACTACAAATTAATTCAGCAGTCGTGTCAGTTCAGCTCAACTATCATGTCACTTGACTAAAAAGCCATCAGTCTATAAATAGAATATCTTAGAGCGGCTTAGTTAATATTGCAAATACAAAGACGCGCGTTATACGTGGGTGCGAGGAAGCAATGACTCGGCTAATTTAAGATATCACAGTAATTAAACAGCAGCTATCTATCGGAGATGATGATCGGGGAGGGCTGAAAGAGGAAAGAGGGGGCTCGTGTTGACGCGAATCAGTATTTTTTTCCTCTGCGTTGGCCATTAGAGGTAATAATGGTCAAGTCAGACATGTGTCGAATATCGGAATTTCCTCGTTTTATAAATAGATATTAATTGCTGACTGGTCAGCATTTTGGAATCGCTTAAAGCTATTTTTGTTGGTAAATTTCATAATTTAATAACCTTGGCTAACATGTATTATGCGCACTTTGTAAAGAATATTCAAAGTGCGCATGCTTTGCCAAAGTGAAAGGCCACAAACTGTAGCGATTGCTACAAATATCAGTTTTTGTGATTGTTGACGTTATTATTATTGTTATTATTATTATTATTATTATTATTGTGGTTGTTGTTGTGATTGTTACTGTTGTTGCTCCATACTTGGGCTTGCTGAGTAATTTATATATTTATTTGATACTTGTATTTGTACTCACCGCGAAAATAATTCAATATTGATGAATACATATTCGCCGCTATCGATCATATTCAACTCCTCGGCTGTCAGCATAATTTGACGTATGGACTGCGGATCGGCGCACATAATGACAACTGCAAAAAAAACGTAACAAAAATAGAAGTAAATAACAAAACTAAAGCAAAAATTGCAAATCTCAGGCAACAGCTTGAAAAGAAAACATTTTCGGAACTACTTCAGACTTTTGTCTACCTTGAATTACAATTCAACAAAAGTAGGGGCAGCAGCACTGTCTTCTGTCTTTTTTCATTAAAATGTATTCATTTATTTCAGCTTGTATGTTTGGTAAGGCAGCTAAAGAGTTAATTTTACTTGTATTATATAAATATTTAAATTTATTTTTTTTATTATTTTCGATATATTTATACTTATAGACAAATAGTATTTTTTTGTGCACCCCTTTTTACCCCTTTTTTACGCTCACGTTAATATTAGAATTAATATTCTGACATTTTATTTATAGATAACCCATCCAACAAGATGATTCCATTTGAGCGAGTCAAGTATAAATCTATTTAGAAGTCTAAATGGGGTTTAGGATCACCATGTTTTGCAGAAGAAGAATTCTGCGATTGACAGAGCTCAAGTTCAATTTTGAGTTGTTTCAATTTTTTAGTGTCAGTTTCTTTGACGTCAGCAGATAACTCAAAGAGTTTGATGTAGTTGAACTGACTCGTAATGACTCTTAAGTTCATAAAGTAGTTTTTTTGAAATCTTTGTCTGGGCGCAACAAAACAGAATGGAAAATAATCAATTAAGATGGGCAACACTCTTGCAGATTGCTCATACATATAGAGTAAGTTATGTTCAACAGAATAACTACTTAGTAGTATTCTACTACTACATATATTATATTAGTATATATATAATGTAAAGGCCTGTGTTCATCATGTATAAGTCATATCTTAAAATACGAAAATCGATTTGTATTATATAGAATAAAAAAATAATTTAATCAGAAGAGTAAAGTTTTTTGAAATTTTTTCTTTGTTTTTTTTCTTTTTAATTTTGAGATTTTTATTACAAGTATTATGCAAAGCTAATACGTAATTGGCAATAATAATAACAAAATAATTTATGTCAATTTCTCTCTTGCCATGCAATTTACAAATGTTACATACAATTTTTGTTTCCACTATCAGAGGATTAGTTTAATTATTTAAAAGCAGGCCAATTCGCAAACAGACGGACGCAGCACACAAGTAGATAAATGCCATAAAGATACTGACGTGTTCTGTATACCCTATAATTGAGCGAATTTCAGGTCTCAAATGAATATATAAATACTATATGTTTATTATAAAATTTAAGGTATTTAAAGATAAATATTTAAAGGACATATACATATATATGAATTAAAAAATATATACATAATTAATTAAGAATTAACTAAGATACGAAAAAGCAATAAATTGTACAAATGTATACCATAAAATATTTAAAATCATAAGCTTCTGAGCTTCACTTATGTGAAATTTATTTCCTTGTAGGAATTTCTAAGCAATATTATTTCCATGATGCTTGATTCTCTTTTGTCAGAGTCAAGTTCAGAGTAAAAGCTAGATTTGATTTAATTGCACAAAGCTGCCAAAACTAAAGTGGGATGCAATGTAGAACATATGCACACATACATATGCACATACATAAATATACTACATTTACGTGAACTTTGCGAATGAGTCCAAGTATAAACTGATTACTGTTTGCTGCTGTCGATGTAAATTGCCAGCTCGACCAGACTGAGTCATATTATATATACATATATGCACATGCATATACGCATCTGAATAATTATGTGTGTCAGTGTGATTTCTGCGTTGAAAGTTGAAGAACCAAACGAGCTCCGATCTGATATCATTTAAAACAATTAATATTAATAATAAATTAGGCAATTAATATACCAATAACTGATATAATTCACGAGGCATTATAATTTTGAAGAAATACTTAATTAATAATCGCATAATATATTTATCATGCAAAATATATTGGGATTATTATTAAATTATATTATAAATTGGATTTGCATTCGGGTTAAAAACAAAAGGTTCAAAACTTGGGTGAAGCGTGTTGAATACAAATTACCCGGTTCCTCATTGAAATATGGTTTACTATGTAAAAATCGATTCGAAAATACCTTGTAGAATAAGTAATACTAATTGATGTGTAAATGGAATCTGCAATATTTCAGATTGAGGTCTGAGCATCAAAAATAATAATTGTTATAAGTATTTCATTTGGCTGCCCTTGAACTCTAAATCTATTTGTAGCTTTGTTCAATTGGGGAATCTATTGTTTGGCGGCTTCTCAAAGTGTGCCCGAATATCTCGTTTATTGGCGTAGAATACGTTTGGCTATTGTACTTTGATGTTGGCCATAATTATGCATTAATGTGTACATTAAATTTGCCAAAAATTGCTGTTAATGTGAATTTAATGGTATGCGGTTAGTTAAGTTAAGTGTCGTGAATATTAAAACTCTAACATATTGTGGGCATTTCTGTATTTCGTTTCATAATTAAGCAGAACTTAAGTTTCGCTTTTCGTTCAGCATTAAGAACTATTGATACAGCTGGCCATATTTGTACCCGAAGTAAATATGAGACATTTTTAGCTGTGACTTGGGATCAGCTCAGCAGCCATTCATCCACAGCAGTTCCTTCTTATTTTAAAACAATATCGGAATTTTATTTAGCATCTTTTTGAACTCAGTTTGCATTGCGGCGTGGCGTTGCCTGTCGTGACACATGTTTGGCATTTGTTATTGTTTGTTTGAATTGTAAATAATATTCAATAAGCTGTAATGTATACAAAATTGCGGATCAATAAACCCTAATAACCTGTAAATATGCCAAATATAAAAAAATGTTTTTTAATTAGTCTCTGCATAATTTTATTCAATTCTCACATTGTTGGCTGAAGAATGAAAGCGTGAGATAACAACTAGAGAATAATAGAAGGATTATATTTTTTGTATGTAAAAAGGATGAGAAAATAGGCAAAACCATTTTAACTTTTCAAATTTCGGCCCGTACTTTGGAAATAATAAAAGAATAAATGTCAAGATATCGAGTGTCCGCTGCTTTCGAATATTTCCGCAACCGGACTTAAACAAATTTCTCACAGCGATTAAGCCGTGAACGAGTATTCTGCTGGCGGTAATGCCCAACCGTTACTTTCTTGCCTGTTAATTATATTTAATCTAGTTTGCGATAATTATGATCTATATAAGTCATTTGCAAATGACTAATGAACAAGTAGTAATACCTCACAAAGAAGATGCTTTTGAAAAAAACAGAGAGAGAGACATGGAAATGAAAAGGGAAAGAGAGAGGGAAAGAGTAAGGCAAAGAAAGAGATGGAGAGAAATTTTAATTAGGCTTCAACAGGTTTCTGTTTGTAAACATAATGAATTATAAGCTTCCCAAATATTCGCTGCATAACAGTTTAATTCCTAAACACATTTGTATACTTGATAAATGAATCAAAGTAAATTAAAGTATTTAAGGAATTATTCGTAATAAATAGAAGGATAAGTTTAAAGTCTAATACAAGATTTAGTAGACAAATTAAATTCCTAAATATATGACTAGGAATTGCAAGTCAAGCTCTAGATAGCTTTCACTTACTTCTTGTACGCATGGCGACATTGCGGAGCAGACGTATGATATATGCCTTGGTCCAGTGCGCGGTGTCGAAGCCGAGCTGGTAAACCGACTCCTTCTCGATGGTGGCGTGGATGGCCGCCAGGCAGAGGAAGCAGACCGAGTTGCCCTTGATTTTGGCGTTCTCGTTCTGATAGATCAGCGCGGTGCGTGTCCAATTGTAGGTGTTAATTAGGGCGCGGACCATGTTGCCCAGATTGTTGACCTGGGCGCCCTTTAGCCGGGTCAATGTCGAGTAGCTCTCCGTCTTCTTGCTAAACTCGCCAGCATTGCCGCCGGTCGTGAGCAAGGGAATCTGCCAGACATCCGCGTAACGGGAGATGGGCGCCAGCACGTACTCGCAGGGCAATCCGAAGATGGCATTCATCTCCGGCCATTGCGTGTAGATCTCAAAGAATCCCAGCGGCCCATAGGTTGAGGAGCAGAAAGTGTCGCGCGAGATCAATGTAATGTCAATCTGAACGCCCCCGACAAAGCCCATGCGTTGCACGTGCCCAATGGCCAGCTCCAGCACGGGCAGCACCTTCGGCATGATGCAGTCGTTCTTGTTATCGGACTCCACCGACGGCAGCAGAGCCACGAATACCAGCTGGCGACGCTGCACCGGCCCGTCATGATGGTGGCTCCAATGAGGATTGACGCTGCTCGGGAACTGCTGCACCAGCTGCGTCCGCTGCGACTTGTACGAGTTGCGCGTCTCGGGCACCTTAAAGCTGTGCACCTCCGATATGCTGCTGATGCTGGCCACGCTCGCATGCGGTGCGCTCTCCACATCGTAGAACCAGGCGTAGACTGGCGCTGGTCCAGCTCTCTGGCTGGGCACCGGCACCAGCAGCAGCAGCGCCACCAGCAGCACCAACTCGCGAAGTTTTCCTTTCTGTTTACGTTTCTGTTTTTGACTTTGTGGCTGCCGCACAATGTTGCAGGACATTCTGCGACAGCTCGTCCCGTTGAGTTGCCTCCGATGTGTCGATATTGGTGCGGTCCTCTCCGTTATTTTGTAGTGGAATTACTTTATATACGTATATATTGATTTGATTTTGTTTTTTAATATTTCTTTTCTTTTTAAGTGTATTTAATTTTGTTTTCGACTTCGTTCTCGAGTGTTTGGCAGGCGTAACACCGTCTTATGGCTGTCGATCTCATTATTTATATTGGTTTCTCAATTATGCATTTCATGAGACCCTGGCTAAGAAACAATAACTTGATTATTACTAAATTTGTTTTGTTTTGTTTTTCGCAGTCTCTATAAATTGTCTTTAATTGTTATTAAGTCTTCACTGTATTCTTTATCTGCATGCGCAATCGTTTGTGTCTCTTTATTAGGATTATTATTGTTCACGCATTTTTAATTGTATAAAAATTAAACATTTCATTTGAATAATTTATTGTTTTTCATTTGATTTCATATTGTATATGCTTCAATTGTTAAAAATAAACGTGCTTATAATTATATTTTAAGGTGCATTGAACTGAATTCATTTAACGAATCATTTAACGGTTGTTCTCTTATTAGCAAAGTTACATTTCTTGAATATTGTTTTATATTTAGCATAAAAACTAAGAATAAAAACGTTTATATCGAGGCAGACAGAATGTTTAGAAACGGGTCGCGAGGCAAAGAACTTGTTCTGTTTAAAATGCCTAAGAAACTCATTAATTTTTGCCTGCGAGTTGACAAACTCAAGAGAGAAAGAAAAAATAAAATAAAAATAAAAATAAATAAACAAAAGGGCTAAAAATAAAACCAGCTACGGCGTTTACAATGCTTTTGACCTTCACTTTTATGTTGTTATTTTAATACACGTTGGGGAATTTTAAACGAAATACTGGCACGTATTTTACGTGTCTGCCAATATCAAATTTAAATACAAATCGGTCCCACAATAAATACTCATAGATAATTGGAAAGCATGCAGAGAGAGAGAGAGAGACGATCTCTAGTCAATGTAAGTGGACATTAGTGAGAATTGGGGTGACTTTTACGATCCAAAACCAATCGAAATTTGTTACAAATTTAACGGCAATTACCAAAGTAAATAATGGCCCAGAGTTACAAAACGCACAGAATGAATTGGCATAAAAGACAGCGTCCGCCTGACCAAGTTTATTGAACCACAAAGCACATTTGGCCGGCAAACGATTGGAAAGGTGTAGGGTATTTAGAGTACAAAAGACTTCAACCAAACTGACAAATTATATATGTAATTTATTTGATTTTCGCTAGCCAACTATCTTCCCCTCCGGTTTTCACACAATATGCCCGAGATGGTAATCGGTGGCTAACTCACAGAAAGCTGATGCCAAAAATAACCACAAAACATAATGACCCCAAGGCATGCCGACTGGCCACAGTAAACAATAGTATTAATACAATAAGCATGTATGGGAAAGAGTTTGCAACAAAAGGCTGGCACAGAGAGCTTTACAGATGCCCTACGGCAGTGGAGTTTTCAAGTTATATTATTTTTATTTTTCTTTGCTTTGCTTTGTTTTATTTTGGGATGTTATAAAAATAAAGGAAGCCTGGCTTGAACACTTTTAATTTGCCATTGACACAATTGTCTGCCTAGAGTTTCTTTCTATCCGCGTTGAGGTTATTGATCGATGCTTAAAAAGATGACGATGCGTGTACTAGAAGCAGAATCAGCATTTAGTACCGCCATATACTAATCTAAGGCAGTTAATTAATAGATAGTAAATAATATGGGAGAGAAATAGATAATGCAATCTCAAGCTAATCATTATTATGATACCCTGAATGTGCTTAGAACGGGAAGTCGGGGTATTATGGTTTTATTCATATGTATGTAACGGAAAGAAGGAGGCGTGGCTGACGCATATATATTCTTGACCTGACCTCATTGATATAGTTATCTAGAGTGTGATTTAAAAAGTCCATCAACAAGAGAGAGAGTAAAACTATTGGAATATCAGCTCTGTGGAAGGTTCAGGGGATCTGTTAGTCGAGCAACCTCGACTAGAGCACTCTTACTTGTTTATCTATGATTTGAATAAGCAAAGCAATTAATTCGCGAGTATGATTAAGAATTCGTAAATAGCACTCATTCTATCTATGGAACTATATAAATATTTATATTTATACAAATATATGCATTTGGAAAATAAATGATTGTATTTATAATAAATAAAATTGAACAATAGGAGATTTATTAGAATATAAATTTTTTTCATTGAAAGACGTATACGAGTTTCTATACAGTGTATTAATATTGCTAAATGGTTTTCAAAATATTTGCTCGACTTTTATATTTTAAATGACTTGAATAGCCTATTTGGTTCGATGCAATTAAAAAAATAAACACCCGATGAATATTATATAAATAATCTGAATGGCTTCACTCATTACTCATTGTCAAATGTCTGGCTAGCAATCGAAAGCCTACATACATCTATTTTTAAATAGAGCCAGACATATAATATGGGTCAAATCCCACGGAAAGAAAGAGACCGAGAGAGAGAGGGAGAGTGAGAGGTAATTTTGTTGCCAATTTTTCCGTGGCTATTATTACTTGTATATACGATTTCCTACGGTCTCGAGCTTTGTATGATCACTCGTTGTTTTCTTTATTTTGGGAACGAAGCAGACCTTAAGAGCTTACACGTGCCGTGGATTACCGGATCGATCGCCTGCCAGCCTCACAGCGGGCGTAAAGCCCTCCTATGGCCCAGCGGTCAGTCATTAGTATTGGCTTGTTTGTGTTTGTGCCGTTAGAGCCGCGGACAGTTATTGACAGCTGAGCTGCGTCTTAATTGCTGATTCGCACAGAGTCTATGAATTATGAGCTTTTAATATATCAAATCTCGCGATCCATCATGAGTCAATGGTGCAGACTTGTTTACAGACTCATCTCTCTCTGTCTCTCATCTCTAATCATATTCATCTTTTGGGTTTATTTCTTGCATCCTTATTGGACTAATGATGCACAGTATTAATCGCTTAACTAGTTTCCATTGATCACCTTTCTCAATCAATTTCTTTGCAGTTTAATTATGGACTCGGATTTGGAATTTGGAATGGAACTATTTGCTCTTCATCTCTTCAGATGCCTTTAAAATGTTTCGTCTCTATGAGAGGCATTTGAAAGTTGTTCAATCTCTGTCCGAGCATTACTCAGCCTTCAATACTGTCATTGCTTGTGGGCTAATATTATTGTTTTGACTGGGATCGCTGCTTAAGTAAATTGCGTTGGCCTCTGCTGTGAAATATGAGCTGCATATTTTTCCTTTTTTTTTTTTTTTTTTATTATTTTTAGCTCTATTTAAAAATATTATCGAGTGCCGCAATGTGCGATGGTCGATGTGTGATGTTAGGTAACAGAAACAATAAAATAACAATAGTTCAATGGAATTTACCAAGTGGCATAAAAAATGGAAAAAGAAAACAACAAATCGATTCACTAATTGCAATTACAAAATATGTGAGTTTTATGGTGTTGTTTAGCAAAAGCTTAGACTGATTGGCTAAATTAATTGCAATAATTGAGTTGTATTACAAACAGTTCAATGACCACATTAGACACACTGCATGACAATATCCGATATGTTATAAATTTTAATGAGACTTCAAGCGAGTCAAGTTAATTCAATCAAACGTTTAATTGCCCGAGCTGCATCTGAAAAAGTGCAAGCTTTTAATTTCCGTCGATGATTAATTATGGCGTTATTTATTTATGCATTGACACGGCTGCATTGTCTTTCGAGTTCATATTCTGTTTGATGCATTGTCACTTGAAATGTTCAATATTTTAAATATGTAAATATTTGAACAAATTTTATATTTAATATTTATTTGGCATAAATCAGGTATTAATGAGTAGGATGGGCATTATAAGACAGCAACCTCCAATGAAAACTCAAACAACTGTTTCAGTAAATCCAATTGATCTAAACAACGAATTTAAATCACTACTAAACGAATTACACTTCAATTGTAGCAATAAATCACACTGAAATAAGAACGAGTTGACTAAGTTAGATACCCTCAACACGTCCCATTTATAAATAACTTTTTCTAGTATTCTGTTTGCCAGCTTTAGCTATTTGCATATAATTAAACATAACTTGAGTTAAGTGTAGGGTATTTAAAACACACACATTTAAAGCCCCATACAATTAAACGTTCAAGTTCGACGCGTCTGATCGACGCCGAGACAGTAAGGCGCCCGTTGCGTGATTTGGATCAGAATAGAGTTTTCTACGACTCACGCACAATAATTATATAATTATAGTTATTGCTACAATTAGTTTGTAATAAATAAACAATGATTCGGAATATTTGTTTGCGAAAACAAGTTTTACTACAGAGCAATCTTGTTGATAGATATTTGTTGCTAGAAGTTCAGTTCAATAAATAAGAAGCAACTTGAAATTGATAAATTCCAAACATAATTATCAATTATTTATAGTTTATAAACAACATTTGCCAACTATTAATGGTCTGAGAACTGGTTCGCTTTTTACTGGAAACACTTTGAGTTCGATGAATGAAACAGCTTCACATAAATAAAGTCTAGCGAATTGTTTGTAATATCTTTGAGAAGATATAAATAAATTTCTGTTTGTTTGTATAGCATTAATGTCAAGTACGTTCGAGCAGATAAGGAATCGAACGCACTTGGCAATTTCAAATTGTATTTCAATTGTATTTTCAGTTTCACTTTCTAGTTGGCACAAATGCCTATTTATAAAGACAACTTCACTTCAGTCTACATAATAGCACAATTTTGAGTCGTATGTTTACACAGTTGTGAATATGACTTTTATTTATTGCGACTTTTGGCAATTCAATTATCAAGCAGGTATTTTATTTTATTCCATTTATTTTTAAATTGTGTTCAATTACATTCATCCAATCCGAGATGCGTTTAGAAAATATATGTATTTGTATTTTATTTCTTTTTTGTTCAAAGAGTTAAAAACGCGCGATTCGCTTGGCCGTTGCGTCGAGTCTCGAGTCGAAAACCGAACTGAACGCACGAACCCTCACCCAAACACTCGGCCAGACGCATCGACGCGTCGAGAACGTCGACGACGACGACGACGACGACGCCGCCGCCGGCTTCGACGCAACTGGACGCCAACAGACGTTAGCGTAAACATAAACGTAAACGCTGCAGCGCCAACAACTACGTAAGCGACCGTTTGATATGATCTGCGGTAAGCGGAGAGCAAAAAGCAAAAGCTAAATGGAAAATCAGAAGAAACAAATGTTGAAAAAATACCAGTACGCACACACACACACACATACGCATGCACGTGTAGAGATGCAGCCGCTTATTTAGTCAGCTGTTTAAGCGACGAAGCTGCTGTCGCGTTCGCACGTTTCCTGTTCGCCTGTTTAGTCCATGTTTTTGCATGTAAATGTGGTAAAAGGGTTTTTGAGCTTAGTGCCTTAAGCCGTTTTACAGCCCAAAATCAACATGGCTAACAAATCACTACTTACGCTAAGTAATCCTATTTGCTAGAAGTCTGATCTGGTGTTGGCTTAAAATACTATAACATTGTCAAATATCCACCTATTGAGCTGTTTCGGTTGACACTTGCAGCGAATTTTTGATTTTGCATTTTATTTGCAGACTATTTAAGATTGAAATTTAACTAGAAATATTTATATTTAATAAAGTAAACTGATTTTTATTTTATACATATTTATGCTGGCTTTTATTGAAAATATATATTTTTTTTTTATATGTTTTACTTATATCATAATTCTGATTTAAAGTAGAGTGTACTGATTATATCAAAGTTTATTTTTAGCTTGCGATTAAATTTGTTTCTTTCACTGAAACGTGCCGTCGCTTAAATTCCAGACAAAATTGACTTTGGCTCTGTTTACACTTTTTTATAAAACATCGAGGCAAAATGAGACATAGAGATGGAGACGGAGCACGAGAGAAGCACGAAGTTGACATTAAAGTCGACGAATGATGGAGCTGGTAGTGTTTAAAGAGAGTTCGGCTCAGGTTCAGCCCAATTTGCTTTAGGCTTGAGCAGTTTCTTAAACTTGGACGACAATTTTAATGATTGATCTCAAGAAGCTCTTAAATTTTAATTTATTTCAAGATATTTCCAATTTAGACATGCATTTATTTGATTTGCAATGAAAGTCTTAGAGTCTCTGCTTCTCTAAAATATCAGTTGCCAGTAAACAAATTTATTGCCCTCCTCTCCATTTATGCCACATAAGTTTCACCAGCAGCACAACAAGAAATCACTCAACTTGAACTTGGGCACATAATTTATTCTTGTCTGCAGTTTTTGTGTTTCGTTTGTGCTGCCGCTGCGTGTTGTGCAGATACAATTTGAATTCCCTCGTTTGGAGCAGCTGCGTGATGCAGTTCATTTGCTTAGATTACTCGGAGCACTCACAGATATCACACATACGCCGCGTGTCACACAGCAACTGTTGTGACAGAGTGCGATGCGTGCATGTGTGTGTGTTGGTGCGAGTGTAAGGCAGAATTTAATTCAGTGCCTTGAGCTTCCCTTTTTGTTAGTTGTTTGTTGTTATTCTGCACAGCAGCAGGAAACAGTTGAACTTAATAAATCATACGGCTGCAAGGCAGTGGCTGCGCGTAGATCGGGTTACGTGCGAGCACAATGCGATTGGATCTCATCTGGCACGTGTCCTTTTATGTCTACGGACACATGTGTATTTATATTTGTGTGAATGTGTGTTTCGGCTTCATGTGTTTAGCTGCACTTGTTGCCCAACTCATTTTGGTAACGCAGCTGGCGCCGGTTTCGTCAGTGAACAAACTTTGACAGTTGGATTTTTGGTAATTGTTTGCGTTCAATTTGGTAGTTTGTTGTTGTTATATGTGAGAAGGAGGAAAGCTGTTTGGATTGTATTGGCTACTATTTCACTCGGACTGCACGTGGTACCCAAACGGATGCGGCATAAATTAGTTTTCTTCCCCCAGCTCTCGGCATATTTCGCATAAATTCAATGTCAGAATTTTCCAATTTCCTGACACGAAGCCAAGCCATTGCAGTGGGCAATTGGGACACGGTTATGGCTACGGATAACAGATATAATTCACCTGCAGCAATAACTAGTTATCAGTCAAAATGGCAAAGGTTATCGGGCGTCATCTGTCAAGTGAATGAATCGCTGTGAAATGCCAGCCGGACATCCGATATAATTGGTCAAATATGTGTATTTTTCGCTAGAATTAACTTTTTACTATTCACGCCTTGCTTAATATTGAAATAATTGATTTATTGCTACGAATTCAAAATGGAATAAATTAAATTGTGAAAAATAAGTATAAAATGAAAGATGAATTCGGATAATCGCCAAATGGGCCTAGCAGAGTGTGAGCAGAGGCATAGATTGCTGGCCTGGCCATTCTTCTCCTTGTGTGTGGATCTTAAGTCTCTCTTTATTTCTCACTTTGCTTAAATTGGATTTGTATTTTTAATCTGAATATATAAACATTTTGAAACAAAAAAAAATTGTTTGTTGCTTTATTTGCTTTTTGTTATTTTAGGCTTTGAATTTTAATTTATATTAGGGTGCAATGCAAATAAAATATTATTATTGAGACATATTTTGTTTATTTTTGTTTATATGTTGTTATAGCCTAAAACTTTTTGGTGACACTCGATTTGATATTTATTCAAATAAAATAAAAATAATAATAATCAAATAATTAAAAGAAAAGATTATTCATAAAAAAATGAATAGATACCTATTTTATTTTTTTTTAAGTAAATAAATTAAGAAAATAAATTGATGAAGTAAATTAGAAATAAATTATCAAATACAAATAAATAAATAAAATAGCTATTAAATTATTAATTAATATTATGGATAAAGAATTAATTTATATTATTATATATAATTTATAATCCTTATATTAATTTATAATCCTAACAAAATTACTATGCAAATAGTTCCTGCTGTTAGCGCATAAATCTAGTTTATTGAAATTGGAGCTAAGCCATTTGCATTAAGTGTTCCTCACGTCCGATCTGTCAGCTGTGAAAGTAATTTGCATACCTAAATTCTTGGCAGTCACTGCGCTGTTGGTTATAGCAGCCCTATCATTATATATAATTTCCAACTCCCTGTTCTCGGCACCCAACCAGTGTGCTTCCGTCTGGGGGGCAATCGACAGTTTCGCACGACTTCAGCGCTTACAAATTAAGTGCCCGTAATACACATAAATGGTCAATAAAGTGTAAATGACTCAAATGTGTATGCTACTGCCAAGCATGACTCGGCCGGCATTCCACCAGTCCCAGCCCACTGCTGGTTGACAGATGGTAAATGCAGCAAGTGTTGAGCGCGATGACAAAACAAAAATCAAATAGCCATGAATCGCCCCTAAATGCTAGAGCTCAAAACGGAATGGGCTCGATGTGAATGTTGGCGAGTGTTGGCGACAAACGGGACAATGACTCGCCTTCAGCATTTAAAACACCTGCAGTCGTGCGTATGCATCACCTCAACTATGAACCCTGCGGGTGATACGCCCCCACAAGCCATAAGTGCCTAAGGCTGACTAGGTTCAAAAGTAATAATTTATCGATATGTAACATGTAGGCTATATATTCCTTTAAATATTTATATCTATATTTATGTGTACAAACAAGTATTTCCCCATGTATTTCCTTTGAATATTCTGTTAAGTATTTCTTTAAAGTAATTCATCAAAGTATTTCCCCATAGTATTCCCCCTTAGTATTTCTTCTATGAATTTCCTTTAAGTATTTCCTTTAAGTAGTTCCTTTAAGTAATTCCTTTAAGTATTTCCTCTAAATCTTCCCTTCAAATCTTTCCTCTAGCTCTTTAATGCTTTGCTGAACGATCATACCCCTTACTTCACTTCACTCTAATGCACTGCACGACTGACCCCTCCATCAGGCCTGAGCGACTGAAGAAGATGCTGTAGCAGCTGCCCCTTATATAGGGCTACTCTTCCTCAAAAACAAAGTGGTGCTCAAATGCTCAGCCTGACGCCAGGTAGAGGTCGTTGCAGTCGAGGCTCAAGTGACCAATGGGAACGCTCTCTGCTGCTGCCAGCATTCGAGCTTCGTTTTACTTAAATATAGATGCTAAATGAGTACTGCTGCATACATATAAGCAACTTGAGTGATCTCGTGTAGTTATTTTTCGAACAGACACACATAAATAATGCGGTTTACTTTATCGCATTGCAGAAAAATATATTTACTTGAAATATGTAGGTGTTGATATGTTAAATCGCTCATTAATATATATAATGATTAGATGGCGGTTTAATGACAGCAGTCTCTCTGTTCTCTTAAGGAGCAAGACTTCTGCATAGTCTGCCTCGATTTCTGTCCATCCCATACTCATTTTCAATAGATCAACAGCGTAGTAGCGGTGAAATGATTTGCATTACGGGCGTATAGTATGACGGACATTACTAAACCAATATACTCATTTCACATTCGTCAATGGGTGCAATAACCAGCATTAAGCAAATAAATTATATGCAACTGGAAAATAAATACCATAACATGGCGTATACGTAATCTTTGCTGCTGTCTGTCCACAATGACCCTCAATGGCCTCAAAGCCCTCACTAATATGAAGTGGGCAAATAAATTTCCGCATTTGATGACAAATACATTTCGTAGTCAACAGTAAATCAACAAAAGCGCAACACAAAATGTTGTCTGTGTGTAAATGTGTGTGTGTGTGTGCTTCTGTTTACAGTTAAGTAAATGGGCGCCAGGCACGTAATTCAAATTGTGCACAATTTACTTTGTGGGTGTTAGCAATGCCGCTTCGCATAGTGCTCATACGCACAGTTGGCCGCGAACGTGCATGATTGGCCATTGAGCTGCATTTTCGCGACTGATTCGAGCCCAATTCAACCAATGTGGTAATTGAATGATTAAACTGAGTGAAGTCTGTGTGTGCTGCCAACTGGAGCTAATGTTTGATTTCGATTCAACAACTAATGCGTTCATCTTCCGTTTTCAATTGATGTCTGCCAGTTCCTTACTAAAAGGATTGAATACCTTTTGATTACACATATTGAATATTGACATATATTTGAATATTTCAAAATTTGACTTTTTAAATGACTTAAAAAATTAGCAGATTGTATAAATTCTTGCCTCGAGCCACAATTGAGAAAATCAATTTAATAAATGACTGTGGCAGAACAAATTATTTGCAGCAACTCCAATTTGTGTACGAAGGCTCGTGGCATTCTGCCATGTCATGGAACAATATACAATATAAAGGAACTTAAACATTTTTTTGTGCTTGTGTTTGCTTTGCTTTCATTTGGAATGCCGCCTTTATGGCGTTCTGCCTGCTAACCATATTTAGTTTTCATTTCCAAGTCCAGCCTGCTGCTGCTCGTGTTTATGGCCTGGCTCATGCATCTCAAAGTATTCCGCTGTGTGTGTGTTTATGTTTACTTGGGCTCTGTGCGCCTCGCCTGTCTGCGGACCTGTCTTTAGCATTTGGCCCACTGCGAATAACAGCCATTTGACCAGACCGAAAAGCGGCTAAACGATTGCTGCCCCTCGCTGCCCTCCACTATCTATTCTTTATTCTTTTCTTTATATAAATTTTGTGAACAGGATATTTTTATGGCGAATTAGTTAAGCAGCTTGTTATCAAAAGAAGCGAGTTTACAAATCGTTTTTTACTTGTTTGAATTCCTCTCTATGTATTATTTATGGGCATATAGCCAGACGGGCTGAATAACGCTTGCAGCCGCATTAAATGCAGTGTGAATAGTCGACTTTTCAGTACTCTATAGGTATAACGACGTTCCCTTTGAGCGTCACTATAACCTGGCTATACTGTATCTACCAGTAAAATCTATGTGTATGACATACACTGAGACCTAGGACACTGTTTGAATCTAATTTAGTATTTAGGTAAACCAATATACATACATATAGATGATTCCATTCACTTCGTGCAGCATTTGGTGTGCAAACTTGCATGTTTAATATATTGAGCCTAGTCAGAGCAGATTCTTTTCAAGTGCTATAATAAATGGAATTTAAAGCAGTGACAGCAATCGTAAGCCTGTAAATCTTCACTGCAGTTAAGCTCTAGTTCGGCTGTGGCAAACTGTCTGCATTCAAGGCAATATGCAAAGTAAGTGATTAATATTCAGAGATCTTGTGCCAAACTGGCCAAAATGCTGACTTGCCACTGTGTAAGTGTGGCAGTTGATAGCTGTGCGTATATATGTATGTATGTATATATCTTGGAAACTTTCTACAATTGCCAGCTTAGCAAATGTGATTTACCTTTGGTCGGGAGTGCGAACTTAGCTGACGCTCTTTCCTTCGGTGATAATGAAGCATGTCAAACCTTTTATAATTGCTCTTACTAGCTTCCACTTTTCATTATTCTTTCCTTTCACATTTAAATTATCATCTTCTGCTGCCTCCGTTTACGTGGCTAAGCAAACTTAATTAACATGAAGCACATGCCCTTCGCTATTTTAATGGCTTTCAAATGATGGCTACATAAATAATGCTGTGCTTATCTGAGAGCTCTGCTGCCTGGACACCCAGACGCTTGTTGCCACTCCGTGAATGTGTGAAATTTATGTGCCATATATATACTATATACGTGTATACAGTATATAGTGCAAGTGCCACGAAATACGCTGTTGTCTTATTGCCTTTTCCGTTGCGGCTGCTGCAGCTGTTTTTTTTATTGTTCTTGTTGCTTTCTGTGCCGCCTTAGTGGCTGTTAGCCCTTCACTTGGCATTGGTTTACCAAGTTTTCACACACAGAAACAGACACACACACACACACACACACACACACACACACACACACACACACACACACACAGACATGCAATACAAATGCGGGAAACATAATTTATTATTATGCGCCTGCAGTTCAATGGATTTTGGTAACGATTTATTCATTTATTTAATGCGAATTCAAGGATTCTTTCCTTAAAAGCGATTCTTTCGAGTCTATAAATTAAATTAACACCCAAGAGAGTAAAAATACGATTTCAATTAAGAGTGTCAGCAAACTCAGCTGCGGCACAAATTGCATTTCAACTTCAAAATTTAATTTTGTTTTTTTTTGTGTATTATTATTTTCCTTCTTTTTTTGGAGTTTTCTTTCTCTTCACAACTGTTAACGATGCGACAGTTTTGTTCATAACTTTCCAGCACATTTTCACGCCAAATTCACGTGACAAATTCTGGCGTGTTACAGGGCATTGTGTTTGTACCCTGCACGAATCAAGGTAGATGGGGGGTATGCCAAAAAGAGGGCACATTTGTATAACTATTGAAACAATATATATTTTGATATATTTTATTTTTTTACATGTGATGAATTAGCAGTGAATGAGGTGCTCAAATATAGTTCTTTTTATTTTTTTTTACATATAGATAGAAAATAAAATATTATTTTGAGTGACTAGAAAGTTGAATGTTATGAAGAAAAACAAATGCTAATATATAAAAAAATAGATAAGAAAAATAAAACAAAAAAAAGCAAAAAAAATGAAGATGATAAGGCATGAAAATAAAGCTATAAATATTTTATAGAAGATACAAAAAAGGAAACAGCACAGTAAATACAGGGGTAGTAGTAAATACAGGGTATATTCAGGAGTAGTCTCTCGAGTAAAGTACCCTTCTACTGTTACGATTTGTTGTGTAGTTTTGCACAGCGTGGATTGGTGCACCTAATACACGCGCCATAAAACATTTCCTCTCAGCTGACAGCAATTGTGTTTCAATTAAAAAAAAAAAAAGTGGAGAACATGGAAAAGCTGAATGCAGAAAAGTTTGCAAGTGGGAAAATGAAATGACTCGGCATACAGTGGTAGTCAACAGTCAGCAGTCGGCAGTCAGCTTTCAATTGCCACCTGCCCTGCTGTACCTTATACATCAATAACCGCGATGCCCACGGCGTATACTTAATGCACTTATTTTGCCGATGCAAAAGTAAGTTCGCCGGCCCAAAAGGCCTCAACGCTGCGGCGACGATGCTCACTGAACTGAAGTGAACTGAAGCGAAGTTCCGCTTCAAACTTTGAGCGAACTTAAATTTTCTGGCGCTTAACTAATTGTATTTGTCTTCCGAATTTCGAAGCCACTTGCTGGCTGGCGGTTAAATAAATTTAAATCGCCACTGATTGTTTGGCAAATGCTTAAAGCGAGCTTTCATTGTTTACTTAAATCTGATGTAAAATGTCACAGCTCATGAAAACTCAGTTTGGTACAGTTGTCCAATTGATTTGGCCAATTACAAGGCACCAAGGCCCAGGAGTAATTTGCATTATTATTCCAGACTAGTGAAAATGAGGAAAAGTTTGAGCTCACTGAGTGAAAAACTGTGTTCGCGTCCGATTAGCTGGATTATAAAGTTGAATTGCAAATGATAATAATTGAATAGATTTAAAATTATCAACTATCGATGCAATTAATGGCATTAACTTATATGTTGAAGTTGATTCATTTTGAATTCATTTATATGTCCTTAGATTTAATCAACTATCCACAATTTGATATTAGAGAGAATTTTAATAAAGCCAAATTCAGTTGCGCAACTTAAACGGAATTCATAGATGGCTGAATTAGAAGAGGATTACGTTGAGTGGGCACTTAAGCCATAATATTATTATTACAGCAAATGCCAAATCGTACAAACTTTCAGCGAAACTACTCTCGTTCCATCTATCGACTATTAAATTCCAGCATATGCGTTCCGGTTAGAGTGAAGTTTTAATCTTTTAACAGCTCATTCTTTGCCTTCAGCACACAGTGCTGCGTGTGTGTGTGGCTACATTTTAATTTTATGCAAATCATTTCTGATTAGACACCATCAAAGTGAGCTGGAACTGACGTAGACTGGACTACCGTAATGAATGCGAGCACGCACACACGCATATGCATACATGCACAAACAGTCTCACACTCATACCTTAAAGAGCAACCTGAAAATCAAACAAAACGAGCTTAAGCGTTAGCTGCCTGTAGTTAAGTCTTTAAGTCCTTGAAATCTTGTTTTTAATATATATTAGACATATTTGATTTAATTACCAAATAGAATATTACATATTGTGTAGAAGGCAAAATGAGTACGATGTGTTGTTCTCTATGTATTACTGACTGAGACAGTGGAAACTTATACACTTTGGAAATTATAGCATGCTAAGATTGTATATGGGTTACTTCAAATTTCAAATTAATGTATGAAAGAAATGCAATATAAGTGAATGCATAAGTCCCTCTCACTCTTTCTCTGCCTTACACTCTCAATCTCTCTCACTCTCTCTATATCTGTATCTCTCTCTCACTCTCTCTCACTCATATTTCGAAGTTATGCCTTGAGTATAGGGTATCTAATAGTGGAGCTTACTCTATTTCGACATCCGGTTTAGCGCCTTCGTAAGATACAATTTTGAGCTTAATGTTTCAATAAATTGAATAATTCCAAAAGGTTCAATAGAATATTATTTGCTTTAATTTGTCCCTTTTCAATAAGCATCTCTTCACACATGTAAATGTAAATGTACAAATGTGAGTAGATATGTTATATTGCCTTAATTTAGCTTATTAACCGAAAGCAAGGATATCAATTTCGCAATATTCAACCAGCCTTTGCTGCCTTTAAGAGGCTTTGAATGGCGGATTAACTATGAATTCCAATTTTGATAATGAATTGGAAGTAAATTCCATCGATATGCTTATTATCTATGCATAGAGTAGGGATAATCAATTGGAAATAATTTCAATTTAATATAAATATATTAATTTCCACGCATAATTTGGCCGAATTTTAAACATAATTAGTTTTGTTCATGCTAAAACCATTTAATATACGCATGACCTATCAGTCGGGCCCAAATAAAATTGAATTGTTTTATTTAAACAAATATCCATGAAATGTTGCTCGTTTGCCTGTTCTCTCAACTGAATGACGATGCAATTAGCAAATTGAAAGCAAATCAAGCGAAATGGGTTTCAAAATGGATAGCTATTCGTTGTGTATGCAACAGCAATAGGTTTACTATTATTTTGTTTTTTAGCTTGGGAGTATAACAAAAATCTGATAAATGTTTCATTCAACTAATCTAAGTTTTGGCTCATCGAAAATCTCAGCTGCCCCAAAATACCTGCCGGATTTAGGAATCATTTGCAGGTGACACTGGCGAGTCCACAGCCACTCAACCGCATCGACACACACAGAAGCACACCACCAATTGGTTAACTGCCAGATGCAGTGCTGTCTAAAGACCACAGCTAAACGCTTTTGAGGATCTAACCAACAGCTGACAAGGCCACTTGGCATATGTGGCCCTAGACGTGCCTTCAGTTTCAATTTCAACAGCTCACCTTGATGGTGGGGATTTTTTATGAATGCAAGATCTTGTGGTATCTAAGATCTACAAATTAGAAAATATTTGTATTCGTCAAATGCATCTACACTCTACATCTGAAGAGTCTAGCTCAAACAGTATTCAAATAACATTTAAAAACCGAAATAATTTCAGCTTATTTCAAGCTAGATATAGCATATTTGAGTAGGAAGAGCTATCCTCCTCAATAGACCTATAGAACAGAAAAACTGCTGTCTGTGATCGTTCAGCATACCATTAAAGACAGAGGGAATACTTAGAAGAAACTTTTGGAGGAATATACTTTGAAGAAATACTTATAGGAAATAGAGATAAGATTTAGAGGAACGGCTTAAAGGAAATACTTAGATTATACATATACTTAAGGGAAGTATAGATTATTGTCCATAAATGAAAAACTCGTACATCTTCTGAGATCTCGGTATTCATACGGACAGATAAAAACTGTTATATATTCTTACTTAGTATTCTCAAATTTAAATATCAAATTTATGTTTTCCGCCAAAATGAGGTTGCCCGTTAAATATGTATGGAAATAAAAAAAAGTAAGAGATTCATCCAGCGGGTGTATAAAAAAGCTATAGTCAAATAATCCAGTTATAGCCTCCAGAGTTTATGCGTTAATATAAAATGCAGCTGGACCATTAAGCTAACAGTAAAAGTGCCATAAAATAGAGAAAAAACGAAATTCACTTTTTTTGTTGAGCAGCGCCAGAGATATGTTTGGCAAACATAAATTTAGACAACGGAAAACTCTGTGAATAATTTGTGATGCTTGTGTCAGCATTTCAATTTTTAAATTGTGGCCAAAGCTGACGGCCATGCGGCGTATGCGTAATATTTAATTAAAGCAGCTGGACAAACGTGAACTTAAGCCTTGACACACATATGCAAAGTGCTCAGAGTTCTCTTGTTCAAATTAAATTTGGTAAGTCTGTCTGAGAACGAGATTGAGTTCTCTTTGCCAGATGAATTCATTGCAATGGAATTCCTGCAATTCGATTCTGCATTTCTTTTCTTCTTCATTTCTTATGAATTTCCTTTACGCTGTCTGATTGCCTCTGGCCTCTAGCCAATGACCAAGACTTCTGATTTATAAGCAAAGAGCAATCACAGCCAATGTCGAGAAACAACAACAAGTTGCCGAAAGTTGATTGCGCACAGCAAATGCTTAACAATATTCTCTGTATTTTCTCTTGTTTAATATTGAAAGGCCAACATATTTTTAGTTTTCTTAACGCACACATTAAAAAATAAATTGAAAAGGAAATTATGTCTTCAAGGCATTTTGCTAGTAAATTTATTATATTCGTTTTTTTTTTTTTTGGGTTTTTTGGTTTTCTCATTTGTCTTTTTTATATCTTTTCCTCTTTTATAACTTAAATAATTTACATATAATATTTTTAATTCAGACCAGTTCTAGAGTTCTTGCCTAAGAAAGATGTAAAAGGGCACACCAAACTACATCAATTTTCTTTGATTAAATAAACATTTGTTTTACGCTTCGTAAAGTCTTGGACTTCGTTTTCGTTTTCTCTTAAAACTGTTGAATGTTCATTTTTTCGCAAAGCTTTTTTATGCCTCAGGACCCCCATTTACAATCGATTACTGTGGAACAATTGAATGGCAAATGCCAACAATGAGAAGTGACGTTCAGTTTAATAGGAGAACAATGAGAACCGGCATTTGCTTGAATAGGAGTTTTATTACATGGACTGTGTTTACAGTTGAAGTACTTATTATTGTTTGTATATTAAATATTTCGGTTAAAAATTTAGAATTTAAGTATTTTTTTATTTATTTAATTACTTTTTTTTTTGTGTATATTATTATATATCGAAATTTATTGTTTACATATTCTATCTAATATATAGAAAATTGTTCTACACAATTTTTCATATATTCTTTTAAAATAATAATCTAAAAATTAAGATATAATATTTTTCTTATCATACTTTCAGTATCCGTTACATACAGCTTCACAATTTTTTTTTTTTTTTTTTTTTAAAAATATGTATTATTTTTTTTAAACAGGCTTTCTACT
>NW_022045945.1:195427-222919 GCF_001654015.2 Drosophila navojoa
CTCTCTCTCTCTCGCTCTCTCTCTCTCTCTCTCTCTCTCTCTCTCTCTCTCTCTGGCTCGCTCGCTCTCTTTCTTTTTCCTGAGGATTCTATCTGTTCAATTAGATTTAATTTCTGTTTACAAGTTCAATTCAATCATTGCCATAGATGGAGTAGCACTTGCAATGTCAACCATCCAAGTTTATGAAGAGCAATTAAGGCAGAGTCCTTGGCGAAACACTTCCAGTGAGGTCTATTGCAATTCATCGAATCTGAGCGCATGCTAAGCAAGTGGCAGAGGCAAGTCGCTTACAATTCCAATGCGTCTATTTATAGTTACTTGTTTATATATTTAGCTTCTAATCAATGAGCCGCGTGGGCTGATAAGATTGCGGAATGCCCACAAATTCGCTGCGATTGCTTGTGGGGTAAACGCACAGATATCGAGCTACTGCTTAAAGCATACTCCTAACTTACATAACTGTCCACAAATATTCCGGTTTTTTGCGCTCTCATCAGGTTGTTTTAATTAATCGTTTTTAAATCTAGTAATTTGCATGCAACTTAAATGTCCATTCATCATGGCCATAATTCATTTGCTCTATTTACACTGAACCTGGCCCGGCTTTGCCGCGGCTAAATTTATATTATTTATCAACTTTTAATACATGGATAACTTTATTTAAATATAGACAGACTGCCGGCTGCCCTGATAACAGGCCAAAAATGTGCACAAGTGTATTTTTAAAGCCTTCGCCAAATTTAAAGACAAATAATCGCCACGCAAGCCAAACGTTCCCAGAGCACAGCAATATCCGCCGACTGCTAAAATGACAGCTGTGGATTATCTACGACCAACCAAATCTTCGTATTGATTTGGTTCGCTCCGATTAAGTTTCAATATTGAAACTACAATATATTAATGTTTTAGTTGAACTGCTTTTAGCAACTGCTTATTATTTTCAAAGATTTTCGTTTGATATAAATCCTTTTTATTATATAAATATCTTAATTTAAATATCTATGTATACGAGATACATTGAATATATACATATATATGTTGTGGGGGTGCTAACTAATTAATCATTATTCAATTTTAAATTAAAATTATTTCGCAGTGCCCAATTATGAACTCTTCTTGGTTTTCTGTTTCTCATTGTCTTTTATGGAAATTGCTTTTCCTTAAACAGAGTGCTTTGTCATACTCTACAGTGCTGGACTCCAATAACAAGTCGCCTTTTCATTTTTGGTCGTAAGCATGGCACTCATGCAACCCGGAACTATTCCATATAGCTTCTTTTTCTATCTCACTCTTTCTTTTTCTCTCCCTTTCTCTTGCTTACTTATCCCATATATAGAGATTCCTCTATTTATCTTTCCCTTTCAGCCATGGCTATAGTGAATATGAAACACAAATTTTGGTTCCCTTTCTTTGTGAACATGTCTCTGCTTTAACATAAATTCGTTAGTTTGCGCATTCAGGAACTATTAAAGCACGCAGTGTCCATAAGAGAACAGAATGACGTTTTTAAAGCCTAATGAAAAACTTTAATAGATTTTGTGAGCGGGCACAGCGCGGACAGCGCTGCAATTAATTAAATGGCTTAAAGCGCTTTAATGAAGTGTACGCTCATTTATGGCCTTTAGCAGATGAAAAAACTGTCACTGATGCCAATTTACAGCTATGTAATTGCTCACACGCTCAATAATTTAATATATTTCAACTGAAATTTCTATTGACACAAATTGAATAAGTTGTCTTCGGGCTCAAGTCGAAGTTTGCTAAACTTTGCCTGCGGCAATTCGAAGACAACTCAAGTTTAGTCTGGGTAAAACTTTGTTTTCAATTATATGCTAAGATATATAGGAGTGAGCACATACATATACTTTCCTATTTTCCTTTTTTAAATTTATTGTTCTCTTTTTTATTTTACAATTTCGGGCTATCGATTGTCATGTGTGCTATTTAAGGTACGTGCTTCTGCAATGGGGACTAGTTTACTCTGGCTCGGACATCTTAAGAGTGTTTGTGGCAAAGTGAAACCAATCAATTTTGAACGTGCTAAAGTTCTGACGTTACTGAGCTGAGAAATGTGTGAAAATATGTTTGCTCAAATCTTAAAGGTGGCAAAAATTCAATGTTCATGTTTCCTGTGAAATCTACTTAAGGGATGTGAAACGTGTAGAGCTGTGCAATTTAAATAGCTATTGCTCAAAAGCAAATCACAGTTTCTGTATCAAATCCCTATAGACAAAAACACCTGAATTCACTTAGAGCTCTACATTTCTTAAATTTCAGTTGTTAAATTTAACATTTGTATATACATATATGAGAAGCAGATAATGTTGTGAAATGATAAAATCAGCTTGGAGTTAGCTGCTAAGAGCTACTGTAGCTTAGCAGAGAAGCCAAAACATAACTGAATGAAGAAGGTGGGCAATAAAAAATTAAATAAAATACAAAAAAGCAAAAAAAAACTAAAACTATACCAAAGAGGATTTTTAAAATGAAAGGAGCTTTTTAAAATAGTCAATTTGTATAACAAAGACAATATATAAAATATATAAGAAATTTACAACCCGAATTCCAGAACTTTACATTAAGAAAACTATCATTTAGAGACCGAAACAAATATATTTTCATATCAGAGAGGATTTTTAACAGAATTCTTAAATCACAAATAAATTCAATTTGAAGCGAAATAAAAACTTTCAAGCAGACATACCCCATTAACTGCTCCATTGAATACAAGAGCAGACATCGATGACATCGTTGACTAAATCGATTGTCGTGTTAAGTGTGTGATATGATTTTTGCCATATGCAGGGAAAGAGTTAAATGGCTTTGCCAGCGAGCAAATTCATATGCAAATACAAGACATGTGCATAGAATTAGAGCTGAGGTTTTTGAGGTCTGTCCATATGCTGTACTTGTGTAGAGTTCATAGAGGACAGACACAAGGATGTCTTTTGTTTATGTGGGGGTCTCTGTGGTCAAATAGTATTATTTGTATTGACATTGCGGTAAGCCCAACAGCTCAGCTTTAATGGCTAACGATATCATATGGATATACATCTACAGATATTAGGAAAGTTTCGCTTTAACGTGCAGGAAATGTCATCAAGTCAGGGCATAATGTAATGTGGTTGAAGGCAATAGCAAATCTTCTTTCTGCTCAGCTGTCTGTGCGGGTCTGCATGCATGCATAACAATGCTGAATAACATTACGTATACGCACTGTGTATGTGTGTGCGTGTGTGTGTATGTGACAGCTAAAGTACTGGGAGAAAGAAATGCAGCATACTTCACTGGGACGTCGGAGAGCTCAACGCGTTCAAAACAAAGTTATATAATTGAAGCGAAGCGTGTGAAGCCAACAAAAGAAAAACGTCATTCCCCAGGCAGAGACAAATTGTGTATAGAAAAACAACTAAATTTCAACGAAATTAAGTGCCAGCTGTTAATAAGGGAGAGAGCACAAGACTAAGCATACAATTAATGTCTGTTTGTCAGTTCTCTTTGCTCAGCAGCGTAATTAATAAAGCCTGATCTGCAGAGACAAAAGCAAAACGGTTGGTTTTAAATAATTATAATTGTTCTCTATTATATTGAAATTCATTTCAGCTAAAGTGAAACGCTGCAGTTAAATGCTTATTGAATTTGAATAATAAATTATTAAATCGAATCAATTTAATTACATGAATAAATATGTATATTGAAAATTTAACAGAAACTGTATAGTAAACTTGTGTAAAATTAAAAATAAATAAAATTAATTATTAATTATTATTATTGATTAATTAATAATTAATAATTAATTATTAATAATTTTTAATTATTTATAATGGATTTATATTATTTATAAGTAAAAAAAAATTAGATATTTTTCCAAATTTAATATAGCTAGAAAAAAATTTATGCTTTAAGTAACTATTATTTTATACAATTTCATATAATTTACAGTCAAATAAAAGGATAATTTATATTTAAATTTTGTCTTATCATCAAATTTATTCAGGCATTCATATAAATCGATCAGAACATGATACAAATGTGTATATTATGAAAAAAATGTGTATATTTAAAATTAATAGAATGTAAAAAACTCAAAAATAACTACAAATACACAAATTAGAATGTTGAATTTTAAAAAGAATGTAAAATTGACATATTTTAAAAATATTCAAAATGTAACATACTTTCAAATTTTAAAATTCTGTTGAATTCAATTATAATGTATATAAAAATTATGGTAATCAATATACAAATATTTACACAATTAATATTTGCGATAATTTCACTAAAAATATTTATTTTCATTCTTCAGGGAAATTAATTCATATGACAGAGAATATTAATATAATCATCACTGAAATAATGGTAAATTTAATGGAATGTTCTGAAGAACGCAATGCCCGCACTCAAAATCAGACGTATGGCAAATCGTATATGACTATGATTTGTACATAACTTTCAAGTATTTAGTTAATTTTCTGCATATTTAAAGTTCAGTATCTAACTTCTTATTCAGTATAAAAAAGCTAATTTGCATTTATAGGATTCCACTCTGAAACTGTTGCTGATTAAAAATAACTTCAATGCATATTGAAATATTTATTGGATGACCACAGATAACAGCTTTCATCTACATATTTTAAGGGTGTTCAACTTGTCAAGCAGCATCCAATAATGGACGACACTGGACTCGCTGTGCAATGTGAAGATGCTTTAGATGTTCGAGATGCATTAAAGGTTCGCTGAAGCACAATCAAAGTGTGCACACTTAGAGCGTATTCTGTGGGGGTATTGGAAATATGCGTATTATGGTAAGTGAGGGCGGGCTGCATAGATGCATTCCCAAAGGCCAAACGGATTGCGCAACATCGAAGTTAGAAACTGAAATATATCTGCCTTTAATTCAGCCAATTCAGTCAAATAACTTTGGCCATTAATCAGGAGAGGGAGTGAAGGCCGTCGTTAGTTTTAAAGTCAGTCCAACTTGACCGAAGTATTTGTATTTATTCTCTAATGGGAATCCTTTGAACGTTTTATGGCACACCTGCCAATAAAGTCTTTTTAAGAGAGCTTACCTGGTCATTTAACGCGTGCGGGGTGTGGGTGGCCTGCTGTGCTGGATTTCTTTGATATTTTATTTATTTCTGCTTGTTCTTGCTTTGCTTTGATTGGAATGCCAGCGCACTTGACTATGACACTTTTTTTTACTGATAGCAATTCTATTTACTGCTCAGGCATTCATGCTTTTATAACTACACGCAATTAGCTTCTTTTTTGATGATTGAATCAGTGGTGCTATAAATATCTTACTAGGCCTACTCAAGAGGGTGTGAGGAACACGAATATTATACACTGATATGCCCGCACTCTCACACTAGACTCCAATTACACTCACAATCGCGCGTTTTCGTAATTGCTGACAACTTCGATGTTTCACCGTTCGCAGCGTATTTTAACCCGAAACGCGCGCTTTCCGCTTAACAGTTATTTTTCGACTATTATTGGACAAATATTGTAAAGCTTGCCCTCGGTTTTTGCACAACTCACCAATGCGAGGGCAACTCAACAACGAGCTCTGTTAGTGATAAGAAAGCGCCCAGATAACATGCGCCAGCCGGTGGCTGTTCCCGCTATGGCTGTTATTTGGCATGACCATTTAACAGTGCCGATGTTAGCACGCTGTTAATTAACCTGTTATCTATCTAACTGGCCTAGTGCTGATAGGGTAAATGATAATACGAATAATAAGAAACGCCTCCAAATTGGCATGTTGATTTTTTTACAGCAGCTAATCGGGCTCATGTGTAGAATTTTTTGATTTTGGTATCCTGTAGTCAAACAAATATACATTATATTCGATGTATTTACATTAAATTAATTTTTAAAATATTATTATACTAAAATTTCAAATAAACTTTTTTATTTGTTATATTTTTAAATATTTAAAAAACACAGACCGATTCAAGTGTATAATTTACCTTAAAGAAAACTGACTCCACGTCGTATGCGCAATTAAGATATTTTAACATTGCCCATACCCCATGCATGGGTCGTCAAGATGCAGGTGCTGCTGCCATTTAACGCGCCTGCAATTAATATACTTTTAACGCCCATCTGCGGTACTCTTCCTAAAATTATGCAATTCCAGCTGAGTGACGTTTAAATTGCATTGAGTCTATTCTTTTGCGGCTGGTTGTTGCGAGCCCTGAGCAGCGGAAATTCTTTTGCAAATGCTTGCGAAATATATATACATATAAGTGTGCAGGGAAATGGTTTTCAAGTGTGTCTAGCACTTGCCTCTAAAATACTTTTCCTTCTTAGTTGCTTTTCCTGAAACACTTTTTCAGGCCAACTGATTGAAACATAAACAAGTTATTTAATATCTACTGCGTTTTAGAATTCTGATCAAAAATGTATATTTTGTGTATGAAATATTTTTATGGGAATATCTCAATTATCTTTATGTATGAAGCAAAGTATGTAATATGTACAAATATTTATATTTAATTTCATATATAAATATCTATACAATTAAAATTCATATGTATTTATGTATAAATCTATATATAATACTCTACTGTAAATAGAATCTTCTAATTTTTTTTCTAATTATCCTTTACACCTGCCCAAAATGTATATTATCCTTCACAATTCTTACTCAGGCTATGCTCCATTAGAAAGTATATGCCTGCTACTGCTCTTGACTCGCCTAAATTAAGATATATGATACTGTTTTGGGAGTACGACGTAGCTATATGCTTTTGATGACAGAAGAACTATAACTAATATAATACTTCGCCACTGTCTCGGATTATCTTTAGTTTGACTGCTCTAAGACTAATGCTTACCAATTATAAAAAACTAGAAACTGCAGCTTTACGACTACAAGCGACCTCTTTATTTTATTTGTATTCTTATTAAGTGCTTAAGGCTGACAATGGGTTAAAGCTTTACGGAGCAGTGTGCGAGTGTGTTAGTGTGTCATGTCTGTGTGTGTGTGTATTTATTTGCCGGTGTTCTTGTGTGTTGGACTTTTACTCATAAATACAAAATGAAAATAGCTAACATTTATCATTTATCATTTACTTAAATCTACATAAGCTGTGCCTTGCAATGTGAACTGCATTCGTTACTTTCCCGCTCCGCTCTCGCTCCTGCTCTCACGCCTTTCGTCTGGCTCAGTTTAGATGGCATCGCCTTCCTCGTTGATGGACTTGAATATAATGCTATAGACGTGGTCGACCAGCTTAGTCCACGTCTCCTGTTGACTATCGTCCAGATTGCAGACAGCAGTGAGCGTTTCCAGAATTACGCCTCTGAGTTGCTATAGAAACGAGACCCGTATATAAGTATGTATATGATATGATAGATTATGCTGAGCACGCACATTGTAAGATTCCTTAGATATGCGGCGAGGAATGTGGTTGACAGCCACCTTGGTCCAGATCTCATCCAGCTTCTCCTGATCGCCTTCCTGGCCGAGCACCCTAATCGATTCGTCAAACACCCGGATTATGCGCCCAGCATGGGCACGGAAGCGTGCATTGGTCTGAAGAAAGATGGGTTAGCTTTATGTTTTCACGTTTTGCACATTCACATCCGACTTACGGGCAACTCTTCCAGGGGCACATCGCGAAATGGAAACTTTTCCAATGCGGACGGAAAGCGATTGAAGAAAGCTGTCAGTATGGCAGCTCCAGAGTCTGTTGGGGTCGCCACGGGAATCTCCCAGGTCTTCTTGATCATTGCCAACTCATCGCTGTTCATGTTTTCGACTAAAATTCTCGTCTGCTGCTGCTGCTCTTCAAATGGTAGCCTCGATATTGGGTCTTAGGCTGTAAGAGAGCAAATTAAATAAAATCACATTAGTATTAATCTAGATCAGATTATAGGCTCAAATTTACTCTTCTTTACGCTCTCACACACATGCACGCATTCTCACTGTCACCCATGCTCTCTCTCTATCTCTCCCTCTCTCTCTCTCTCTCTCTCTCTCTCTCTCTCTCTTTCTGCTCGTTTCCTTGTTCTCTCGCTCTCATTTTTGTCAGCTGACAATTGAGATTGACAGCTTTACATCGCAATTGCCATTTGCTATTCGCATTTTCTGACTCGCTGTGCAATAAGCGCTCACGAGCACCAACGACAACAATCGAAAATCAAAACAAGAAAGAGCTTTGGCAATACCGAAGATCAAATGCCCTTGCCGATTAACAAATATGTAATCTGATTTTAACTATGAAATATATGATCATTTAAATTGTTTAGTTTGATCAACATATCTCGATATACGAATATAATTTTTGATCATTTTAATGTTAGTAATGCTATCTATATTCTATATCTATTGCTATGGTATATATTTTTATTTATATACATATAATTCCAGACATTCCTCTCCCCACTACTCCGAATACATTTCCGAATAATTTGTATTCCATTCAGATCAACTCTATTAATAATATTCAAATTTCTGCAGATTTATATTGCAAACTCAAATAAATGTTTGACTGATTGCTGATAGTCAAATTCTATATTTCAATTAAAATTGTAACCACTTCATACATGCATATTCTGAAATATGTGCTGCCATATTAGTGACCCACAATCAAAAATATATTATCATAATTATATATTTAAGTACAAATTGTATCTATCAATTCATGACACATTTCATATTCAAGTCAGAGGAGCCCAACAAAGTTTGAAGCATGAATGCTCTAGATACAATAGCTTATATAAATATACGCACACCACAACACGTGCTGAAAGTCAACAAACGAAAGAGCAACAATAGAACATCCATCAAATTAACGTGCATATGTCAATCAACGAAGCATAATAGAGATGATAGCGTGATTTGCATTGTACTTTCATATCAGACAACTACACTAACTATATTCCAAGTAACTTATGAATATGTGAAATGAATTTTAAAAAATATATTTGCAGGCACTGCTTTATTCTGTTTGTAAATGGCTAGGGAATGCAAATAAATGTTTTTACAAATTTAATGTGAATTAAAACTTTTTCAATGAATTCCACAAGAGCTCATCTCAAATTGAGTTTGCTCGGCGCTGTGTGGACTTGGCCTTCCCGCTCCCTTCGCCCATCTTAATAAGCAGCTCTTGTGGACCGCTCTCGTCGACATAAATTGTGGTGGCACTTGATTCGCATTGTGCGGCACACACACTTAATTCAGATTCTGATTCAGCTTCAGGTTCTGAATCGGATTGGCATGCAGAGCTCGGCGATAGGTTTCCATGCGGAAAACGGAAATGTAAACAGCGAGATTAGAAATACAGATGATAATTTACAATTATGAACGGCGATTGTTCAGCAATTATACACAATTATTAGGTAATGTGGAAAGTTTTCAGAAGAAACTCATATAATCCAGAGTTGGCGCCGATTTCCACGAAGTACATAAGTATTTGCATATTTCAAAATATGGCCCGTTTCAATGGAAATGAAAGTGAGAATTGAATTCGCTGGATACATAAATATTTATGCGGAATGGTGGAACAGCCCACAAGTCTATATTTAATGAGAGTTTTGCGGAATATGAAATCGTGCTGCAGGCCGAGCTCAATTGCTTAGCATAAAATATACCATTTCGCTTCCTCTTTTCTTGATTTAATGAGGAAAGCAAAGGCAACAGCAACAGCAGCATAAATAATATAAGGAGAAAAAAAGTCAACTGAAAGTTTATTAAAAATTTACAAGCTGACAGAGCTGCCGCAGGCAACAAACCCACATACAAACACACACACACACACACTCACAGAGTGAGGGAGAGAGACACATCATGTGGAAAAAATAACAAACAGATAGCATAACAGTGAAATGGACTCAAGTGCAGCCGCAGCAGGTGGCCACCATGTTATTGTTGCCCAGAGCGGGCGGAGTGGGCTGCACAGCACTGCGCGCTGTAGTAAGTATGCCAAGTATAAGTGCTGACAGCGGGCATATGCGCACTCAAGATACCCCTTAAATTGTGCCAAGTCCACCAATCTAGCTGAATAGACTATTCTCCATGTGGCACTCCTTCCAACATATTCATATATGTAGGCTCATGTTGGTAATACACATACCGAGAATTGATTAAAAATAAAGTGTCCTATATAACAAAATAATTAAATTAAATTCCTCAAATTTAAGCTTGAAGTATACTATAATTGCAGACAAATTAATAAAATTTTACAATTTATTTAATCAAAAATTCTAACTGCAATGCGAATAAAGATAAAAGACTAAATTTGCTGATAAACCTTCTGAACAATCTGTGGCTACCTTTATTCCACAACAATAGTAAACCGAACTAACCCATCTCAGACATATTCAATTGTCAATTGATCAAGTTGCACAACCCTTGCCAACCCCTTTTGTATACAGGGTATGGCGAATGTGCCAACTCTTGGTAACCTTGTCTCGAAGCCCGCTTCAGGCCACAATCGTTGAAACCATCATCATCATCATCGTCATAATCATCATCGTAATAATCATCATCATCAGCGTTATCATCATCAAAAACAACAATAACAACAACAGTGGCAGCTAGCGATGTACGTACAAACATACATAATATCCTTCATGCCAAAACGTCCTGTGGCTTTTGTGGTTGATACATAACACACCTATACAAACATATATATATGTGTGTGTATTGGTTGTGTGTGCGTGTGCCTGTGTGTGTATGCTGCAGTCAAGAGTAAAAAAGCAGCAACAAATCAAGCGTTGCCCGCTTGCCTTGCGTGTATTTGTGCGCAGTCGGTAAGGACATTGAGCGCTTAATTAAATTAAGAAAGCTTGATGGACAGCTACTAGACAACGAGACGCAAGCGACTGGCAACTGGCAACTGGCAACTGGCAACTGGCAGCAGGCCTGACAGCCCCGGCTCCTGTCGCTGTGCTGACATCTGCTCCTGCTCCTGCCACTGCCCCTGCCACTGCTTCTACCTCTGCTCCTGCCCACACTAAAGCCAACCAATCATTCAGGTGTTGCTAAAGTGCGGCGCTAGCCTTGCCAATGTAAGTGTGTACTTGTATATGTGTATATGCGTGTCTGTCTGCGTGTTTATGTGTGTGTGTGTGTGTGTGTGTGTGTGTGTGTGTGTGTCATTCTATGGTGTGTATGCTGTCACTCAAGTGTCGTCCGACATTCCATTACAATTTCCCAAAAAAAAATAAAATAAATAAAAAGAATCCCCGACTGAGACTATTGCCAAAAGGTTTTAAATTTTCGAAATTTGAGACAGTGTTTGGCATAAAATTTAATTTAAAGGAATCTTGTATTAAAAGTAATTCCTTTGTAAAAATTTTCGAGATCTATTTCATTTGTTAAGGTGTCAGCTTCATCTTCACATAATAATATATAATATGATATACAAATATGATGGATGAACAGAATCAGTCTGAAAATATTATCCAAAAAATATGATAATATATAATATAATAGCAAAATGTATTTATATATACAAATCGAACTAAATTAATAAAAAGAAACGAAAGATATATTTTTCAACGTAAATATCTGTCAATATCTTAAGACTAAATATATTCAATTCGAAAAAAAAACTCAATATAAATCTTTGAAGTTGATAGAAGAGCCAAAGCAACAAGGATACACATTCAAATTCAATTCAAGCCCTTTAGATTGAATGAAATATGCATAAATCGAATAATGTGAACGTTCAAAGGGCCCCAAAGGCATTTCCTGTTTAGTTAAATTGAGTTAAATTTGATTGCTGTAGGCAGCCTAAAGGTTTTTAAATTTACAACTCGTCTGCTTTATTCGTACAGGCAATACACAAACACACACACACACACACGCACACACATATTTAGAGCGAGCACACATACAACTGCAGACATATGCTCATCGGAAACATTAACGATAATGACAAAAAAAAACAACAACAACAACAGCAACAACGAAACGGCACTTGTTCACAAGGACATCTGAGAAATCCATAAATTTAAAGCATGCTTTTGTGCGCCAGAGCGCAAAGAAGAGCGAAAACAACAAAAGCAAGAAAACTAGAAATGGAAACAGAAACCGTAACAGAAACCGAGACAGAAACAGAAACAGACACAGACACAGACACAGACAGAAGATACACAGACAGAGAGACACAGAAACACAGGGGCAACTTTAAATCAGCTGTAGCCTGTTGAGCGAGAGCGCGGCAAATTTAAAGATTCCCCCCGCGCATTAAATGCAACAAACACGATTTGCGCATTTGCACTTGAATTCACAGTTAACTGCATTGCTCTAAATTAACGGCATGATAATCGCACCCAATTCTTTCATAATTCCTCAAGCGGTTGCCCAAGCGCTGTCTGCGGCGTTGCGACTTCACTGATTTTCAAATTGTTTATGTTCTTTTTTTGTGTGTATTTTTCTATTTTTTTTCTTTTTCTCTTGATTTTTATTTGTTGTCAGTTCGTTAAACCTGTCGTCGCAAGTCGCCGATGTCGAGTCCGCTGTGAACCGCACGCTTTGCGTTCGAATCAGACACTGAAACGGAGACTGAAACTGAAACCGAAAGAAACTGAGACCCAAACTGAGCGTTTCGTTTTCAGCCGTTAGCAGAACGCGCTCTCTGCCGGCAAATACAGTCGGATTTGCACGTTTGTTGTTGTGTGCGCGCCAAAAACGTGCAAAACTATCCCGACCCGAGCGGCGAGAGAGCGACAGCGACAGCGCAGCGGCGTCGCTCACTGGGGGGCTGTTTACGATTTGCCGCTCATGATAGCACTTTGATTACGCATGCATGTCATGCGGTCGCCTTAGCCTTGCCTCACTCACTGCACTGGCAGAGCAACACCTGCCCGAATGGTAGCGGTCGGGTATGTTGTATTGTCACCTGCCACCTGTAGCCCAGCTAATGTAAATAGAAACTTTTCTCTGAGAACTCAGACTTCCGCTCACGTACTCTAGCTCTGCGAAGCAAAGAGTAAACTTTAATAAAAATCTATTTCCGCTAAATTTAAATTAATAAACTCTGCATGCAGCTTTCAAATTTGTATTATGCTAATTTCAGTTCGAATTCTCGATTATTGTTGAATATTTATTTTTATTTTTAAATAAATTTATAAGTTGCGGCTGATAATGCAAAACTATAAACTGTATATACATATATGTACAAATAAAATATATTTATTATATAATTTTCGCTTTACTGCTTTGGTTGATAACCGCCTTGCAATGAACTCACAAACTGCTGTTCTACCTGTTATCAGCACAATGAATGACATACATACACATTTATACAAGTTCATATGTATAGAACACAATGCCAATAGCTTATCGATAATAAACACAAACAAATTCAAATGGCTCGGCAAAAAACTAGCTACAAAACACACTAATTCGTTTATAATGCGCTAAAATCACAGAACACTTTAGTCAATATACGTATGTATGTTTATATTCGCATATCGATATATAAGAAATTCCACATGTGTATAATATGCAAGTGTATTTGTTGCCTATCAAATTAAAAGTTCTATGGAAGTATTCCTCAAGCACAACTCACTCTTAGCACCGTCGCAACCGCACTCAACGCTGTTCAAGTTCGAACTAAGCAGCATCGTCAAGTCGGGCGGCTATTTAAGCGATTTTCGAAAACGACTGAATACAACAAATCGAACAGAACAGACGAGAGAATATGAAAATGAATAAAAATAAAAATAAAAATAATTTTGGGCTAAACACTGACAAAGAACAACAAGCAGCACTTCATTAATCGCCGCGGCTCCCATCGACGATTTAGGGAGCATGGGGTTATCGAGCATTTCGTTAGATCAAAATAATATTGCATCACGGACATCACATACTTAGTTAAGGTGTTCACTGTAGCTATTTTGAATATCATCGTAGATGTATGTATGTAAATGATATATATTTCTTATTAGTGCATACAATGGATGTAATGTGTGGGGTCAAGAGGTCAAATTAATTTCCAACTGTATATGAATATCAGCATAGTTTGCTTTTGCTAGCAGTTCCATTTGGTTCAATAGGTTTGTTAAGTAACTGCGTATTTCTTATCTATTTCGCACTTGCAAACTCACATTTACTTGACCTTTGCATAGCTTTTCGACTTTTTCGACTGTCACGAGATGTTTGGGGACTCTTAATGGACACTTTGCATGTTTCTCCAAAGTTTTCACACGACTCCAGGCACACTCTGTTCAGTCCAATGAATTATTTCATTGCTATCCACTCGCTATTTATCTCCACTCAGCTGATGATCTAAGAACGAATTCGAATCATTGTAAATAGTTCCATTGGCTGGGTTGAAAACCGACTCTTATAATTAGCTTATGAAAACCAAACTGTGTAGAATCCCAAATTTGTCGCAATAAAAGTTTTTATTGTTCCACTGGGTTGATTATAATGCCAATTAAACATCTACTTCGCAGTCAAAAACATACGAAAATTTGTCATAAATAAAAATATTTACTAATGAACCACTATTTCTTTCTTTTCTTTCTTCTTCACAAAGCTCTGAAGAGTTCCCATTTCAAGTCTTAATGAGGCCTGCTAGAACCTGTTGAGTCGGAAAGTGTATTTATTATTGTCTATCATTGTTGCTAATTATTTGGCTCAGCTCAATTATTATGCATTATGCATATATTAGAATTGAATATTATTATTCAAACACATTTTATGTAATAATTCTTTATGCGCGTCAAACTATTTCCTTTGCTTTATGGAGCCAATTGTTTATGCCAAAATTGTGGGTCATTAAAAAACAGTCGAGACGCAAATATTAATGAAACTTACCTGGAATGGTCAAATACTATTATATAGATTATTCCTATTGATTCTCCAGATTTTCGTTTTGTTTAAACAATTCAACTCTGGGGATAAACTATTCCAGTCACGTTGCCCATTGCGAAATGCAGGAATTTTATCTATGTTTATATATATCTAGTATCTATAAATGTATGATTATTTGTGTTTGATCTAAACAAGCGTAAACACTTTATTATTTACTTTGTATGAATTCCTATTTGCAATGGTCAGGCCTTTGGCTAGCCGGAATTTCATAGCACATGGTAAACATTCGTGAAAATGAGCTTAAATAATAACTCGATATGGCTGAAATATGCGACTTTAACGACCACTTGTACAGCCAACTTACCACATGTTATTTGTTGTTAATAAATTACCTTTTATTGAAAAAAAAAGTAATAATTAAATATTCAACAGAAAAGGAAAAATAAGGCGCAGAAACAGAAGCCGAACGTGAATGAAATGAAAACAAAACACAAAACTGACAGATGGAAGCTCCCCAGAGAGAGACGATAGAGAGTGAGAGAGAGAGAGAGAGGGAAAGACACGCACACACATGCACTAAAGAGACAACGAGAGCTGGATACCAAGAGAGTGAGAGGTGAGAGAGCGAAATAATGTGAGTTTGGATATGGAAGTCTGTTTCGTAATCACGCTTCAGTCATATTCAGCGCGAGAGCGAGATCGTTGTGGTGACGGAGCGTAACGGGTTCTCTCAGTGAACATCTCTGACAGTTGATGCTGGCTCGTTGGGATAGCAAGATAAAAGCGTATCTGTGAAGAGCGCTTCCAAACAGAAAAGAAAATAGCAAAAATAAAACTGGAAACAAAACAAATGTTACAATGGACACGCAACAACAACAGCAACAGAGCCAAACGAGCAACAACAACATTAACTGCGACAGTGAGAAATGTCAGCAAATTAAAAGATTCGTGATCATCGGACTGCTGATCACCATTGGCATACTGAGCTGGCATTTCTATGGTGCGTAATATATACACACATTTATTGCGACCCATAAACATTTATGTATATTTACAGAGTATTTCCACAGCAAGCCGCTGCCCACGGCACCAGATGATGTGCTGGCCTTGTCGCAGACGCTATTTAAAGAAGAAGCTGCGGAAAACCCATATCTCTACAAGGTGAATCTGCAGGGCAAGACCAAGTCCGGCGCACATGACGATCGAGCCCCAGGACCGTGAGTATGAGAGCTGTAACAGTTCATGATTCTGTTAAGCTGGTCTATGTTAGGTTATTGCATTATGTTAATTCATTTCAGGCTCTTTGAGCTGCACAATGATCTACTGGTCAGAGATAGCAATTCCACAACGGCTCTGCTGCAGCGACTTTTCAACAACTATGAGCTGGACGTCGCCGTGCCGGACGTAGTCACGGCAGAGCATGAGCAAGAGCAGCTGGACTTTCTGCGTGCCGTAATGAACACACGCGTCATGAAACTCTCAATGCGTTTCTTAGCCAAGAAAGGTAAGCTCCCAAAATTGCTCACCCAATTGGTATAAAAGCATTCCGAAATTGTTGCAAAGCCAGCTGTTATTCATGGGAGTAGTCAGATTGGATCGTGAATCAGTGTGGCTTTTGTTGTAAGCTTAAAGTAGGGCTGGGCATATACTTTCATATTCTCGATTAGCAACAGAGAAGTACAGTGCTTTAAGTACTTTTGAGCAGCCACAGCTTCCTAAACATTTGATATGTAGAGAGATAAGATAGTAGAGCTACAATAAAATTTGTTTATTTCATGAATATGTATATATAATGCATATATATATAAATGTATAAAATGTATATGAATTTTATTTTATTTATTTATTTACGTATTTTACTTGCTATAAATAGATTTACGTACAAGATTCACGCGAATTCGCCCTCCCCGATTGTTTACTCAAAGTTTAGTTAGTTAGTTTCACTACCTGCAACCGTAGCGAAAAATTAAATTTCCCTCGAAGGTCGTGAGTTCCATCCATTCGACACAAACTCAAATATGCACACTAAGAGAAATTGATATTAAAAAAAAATAATATACATTCGGTTTCTGTTCATCGAATATTTTATAAAACAGAGAAACACACACCAATATATTTTTAATAGTCAATAATACTTACTGATTAAACATAATTTTTTAAATGAATATTTAAAATAATTCATTATAAACATATAATTATAATAATAATTGAAATAATAATAGTAATTTATTTTTTTAATCAAATTTTTCCTCACTTTAATAATATTAAAGATAAGAAATATCACACGTATATTTATTTATTTACTGTACATAATATACCCATATTTAACATCATTATTAACAACATATTATCATAATTTCCATTTCTATTTAAAGGCCTCGTTGGCAGTGACTACGATGAACAGCTTAAACTCCTCCATGAACTCTGGTTCACCCCGTATTCCCGGGGCAAAGGCATTTTGGGTAGCTCCAGCTTCGAGCATGTCTTCATGGCGGAGCTTCGGGATCAGAATGTGCTCGGCATGCACAACTGGCTGTACTTTGCCGAGCAGGAGCAGCAGGGTCACTTGGACTACAAGGGCTGGTTGGATCGCGAGGAGACGGGAAGAGTGCGTTCAACAATTTCATTCTATTTGATCTTAGTTACATTCATTTATAAAATCCCTTTTATTTCTAGCCCAATCAATTTGCATTGGCCTTCCGCATGAGCTTCTTTGGCATCAATAAGTCGTACAATAGCTTCTTGGTCGGCACTTCGCCAGAGCTGGAGCTGAGTCTATATACAGTGTGCTTCCTAGCAACGCCCAAGAATGAGCTTTGCGAGATCCAGCTGGACAAGGCCAAGCTGTCCATCGTATCACATGTCTGGGAGTGGAAAGGCAAGAAACTAATAGCGTCTGCCTATGTGCAATTTGACTAAAAGCCACAATACGAGTCTCAATCAACAAGAATTAAAAACATGCCTATATATATAAATGCATTATATATATGTATATATTTATGTATACATATATAAATAATTTAGCAGAATTTTAGATTCGTTAGCTGGATATAATTATGGTAAATATGTTCTTAGATATTCCGAAAATTTCTAAATCTCCATTTGTTCTTTCCTTATAATCGAAGAACTTGCTTTGATTAGGAAGAGTATTTTCATAATCTGTGTACAGAAAATGGACCCAAATTATTATCCAATTTTCAACCTTTCTTTAGACATATTTCCTATCCAGCATTCAGAAAACGCACTTGAGACAGGATATACATTTTTCAGTCAAAATTATTTTTGTAAGACAATCCATGCCCATAGTTCAAGTAAAATCCGTTGAGTTATGAACTTCAGTGTGGCTAAAGTATGTGTAGAGTGTTTCAACAACATATGTAGCAAATTGTAAAAGAGGGGTTATTTTTTAAAGGACGATTCTATGTATATGTTTAAAGTATTCAATTTTCAATAACATTTCGTAAGTAACATTATCTATTCAGTATTCCGCCCAAGTATTCGAAACAGGATAGAAAACTATTTCCCATGTTCAAGTAGTAGTTCAAGTGAAACCCCCTCAGTTTGCGAACTTTAAGTTTGAGCTCAGAATATAATTGCTGATGCCCTAAGTGCGTGTCAACGCCAATTTCCTGGGCCTGTCACTCAGTCCCTAAGGCCGGCATTTGAGTTCCTTTGACAGGTTTGCATGATATTAGCGCCCTCGCAATTCTATCATTCAGTTGTTTATTATTAAATTCAACATTTACTTGCATGGAGAACTATCTAATGACCTTCAACAGCGCACTTGACATTGAGAGTTATAGGAGAGCTATAAGTCCTATCATCATTATTTATTAAGAACTATTGAGAGCCCTCAAATTGTCACAAAGTTTAAATTAAGTGAAATATTAATTCGAACCTAAATTTTTTGTATTATCCAATTTCTGTTTGTCAAAATGTTTATGTTCGTATTTAACTAAGCTGAATCTCAGGTTTTGTTGCTTAAAATGAAATAAAACTCACGTTCATCAAGTTTATGGAGTTAAATTTATATTGCATTTAGAAATTGTTGTAATTACAAAATGTTAATATCAAATATGGATTATTTGTTAAAGCCCATCCGAAACATATGAGTGGAATATTATTGGAAGTCTCCCTAGCGGAGTGAACTGGAAAACTTGTGCTTACAACTGCTGCGATGCACGATAGTCACGATCATGGTCACGCTCAATGATCACCGTCTCGTTGGCGATGTCCGGTGGATGGCGCTCCAGCTGCTCCTCCACCTCAATAGTTATGGTCTCATTGACGTCCTGGACGCGCTGCACCATAGCCGGTGCACTCGCCCGGCGCACTGTGACAATGGTGGTGTGAGCCGGCGAGAGGCTGGCATCGGAGTCGACGAGCGGCAGGATATATGTTTCACTCAGGTCGGCACAGGAGTCGTCGTCGTCGTCGAGGTTGGAGGCGTCGCTGGAGCGCATCAGACTGGGACTGCTAATGCCGAAGTCCAACAGCAGCGGATCGATTGGCGTGAGGTCGGTCGCCTCGGGACTCCAGCTACTTCTTGCCGGCGGCTGGCGCGGCAGACTGTTGTGGCAGAGCGGATTTGCTGCTGCTGCCGCTGCCGAGGACTCCAGCTGCAGCTGCTGGCCCCACAGTTCCGCTGCCCGGGCGCGATTGTTGTCGGCTCGCAGCTGGGGCGACAGCAGCTGGTGCTGTTGCTGCTGTTGCTGGAGGGGATGCGATTGTCGGCGTCGCCGTCGACGGTGGCGATCGGGCGTAGTCCGCCGCAGCGCCGGCTCCTGTCGCTGACTGATACTGCGGCTGGTTGGCTGCGGCTGCGTCTGGCGAGGCGTCATACTGATAGCCAGACTGGCCATAGTCAGCGGCGCTGTAGTCGTAGCCAGCGCTGCCATCGTAGCCATACTGCTGCGAGTCGTATGGCTGCTGGGAGTAGCCGCTGGTATCGTACCCGCTGGCATCGTACTGCTGCTGATCGTAGGCGCTGTAGTCAGTGTTGTAGGCGGCCAGGTTGGCGCTGCCGGCATTGCTGACGTTCGCATCCCCAAGCTGTGACTGTGACTGTGGCTGTTGTTGTTGTTGCTGTTGCTGTTGCTGTTGCTGCTGCTGTGATTGCTGTTGCTCCGGCTCGCCGTTGCTGTAGCGTCGATTGAGCTGTGCTTGCTGCTCCAGTTGCTCGCGTTCTCTTTCCCGCTTTTCGCGCTGCTCTCGCAATTGTTGCAGCTCCCGATCTCGTTCCCGCTGCCGTTCGCGTTGCTGCTCAAACTCCTGCTGTTGCTGTTGTTGCTGTTGCTGTTGCTGCTGTTGCTGTTGCTGCTTTTCGCCCATGCCAAGGTTGTCCTTGAGATTTTCGTCATCGTTATCGTTGAGTCCATAACTGGCGCTGCCGTTGCTGATGCTGCTCTTGCGCGCTGCTGCAGATGCGCCAGCAGCTGTGTTGCTGTTGCCGTTGGCGTTGGCGTTGCTGTTGCCGTTGCCGTTGGCGCTGCTGTTGTCGGCAACTGTTGCTGCTCCAGCGGCATCGTAGCTGTAGGAGTTGCTCGGCTTGCTGTAGTCGTCGTCAGCGTTGTTGTGCAGTTGTGAGGTGCTTTGTATGGGTTCAATTGTAGTGTCATATGTGGACGGCTGGTAGTCGTATGCGGCTATAGTTACAGAAATTTTGATTAGTGTTGCTGGCCAATTGAATGCAAGGATCTAGTGTAGTATGATCTATGAATGTATGTGTGTGTGTGTGTGTGTGATTAGTTATGAAACTGTTGCTGCATGCCGCATCCTCTCTGGGCCAGTCCATGGCAAAGGCAATTAGTTAGTGTATGATCGAGGCTTGTGTGTTGTTTGTCTTTTTTCGTTTGTAATGGGATCTTTTAAGATTTACCTTTGCCGGCGCCTAAGCTAGTATAATCATGCGGTGTGGTATCTAATTTACTCATATGCTCTTCATTGCTCAACATGCGATTAGACAAATATTCTAGATTCGATTGTAAAGCAGATATTTCCTCTCTAAGGACAGCAGAGAGAGAGACAGACAAGAAGAGGTAGACAGAGAAAGATATAGAGAGAGAGAGGAGGGGAGACAGAGAAAGGGAAAGAGAAAGAGAAAGAGAAAATTTGTTAGTCAAATACAAATTCTTTATTGTCAATTACCTGGGATATGTCAATTTGGTGCATTTTCGATAAACAACTGCGTTCATCATTGGGTGTTGACTCTTCGGAGCTAAGCTCGTTAGCACTATTGCCATTGTGAACTAATTGTGACTTGTATTTACACCAGATTTGCCGTAGACGTGCCATTAGCTGTTCGTTTGTAGCACGTAGTTGTTGCTTGTCTTGGCTGAGAAGATTGAGACGAAATATTTGCAAATTGATATTAAAATGTGCGAAAAGCAAATCTGATGCAAAAATAAAATACAATCAAATAAAAATAGAAATAGAAATAAATAAATATAACACTTTCGTTATATAACATAATTCTTTTTGATTATGCATCGAGTCTTTCAAATAGCCTAATATATCAGCTGAAAGAAAAATAATTATTTTTATTTATCGTTATTATTATTAAATGCTGCTCTTAAGGCTTCTGTTGACTAGAACTTAAGGCAGACAAAAATAAGAGCTATGAAGGCGTATTTGAAAGGTAAGAAAGAATAAAATATGGTATGCATAATGTAATTTGTTTATCTAAGAATAATATACTAGTTTATTTTGTAATGGGTTGACTAATCCTTTTATGATGTTTTCAAATTTTTAATTTCAACAGGAAATGCAACTATATGCAATATGATTCTGTTTGTGACCTAATTTTGTTGTTCATTAGATTTACCCCAAATATTAACCAAACTCAGTATTTAAATGATTAAAAATAGCTGAGTATTTAAATTGAATTTTAATTACAATTTCTGAGCTGTAATTTTAATTTTATTCAAAAAATTTATATCAAAAAATTTAAAAAAAAAAAAAAAAAAAAAAAAAAAAAAAAAAAAAAAAAAAAAAAAACATTATAATATAATATGTTCAATGGTTACCAAGTGTTGGTCTCTGGAAACAAATATATTTGATCTAAGTAACAAAATAACAAAAACAAGCAATAATAAAAATAAACTTTTTCATATTTTTTTAAGGAATTCCTTAATGAAATCAAATATTTAGAGTGCTCAAAGCAAATACATTACGTTTTAATTAAAAGTAGTTTTCAATAGGACAAACAAAACAAAGAATAACAAATTTCTTCTAGAATTAATAAATTTCTTGTATAAGAAAAAATTGGAAATCAAAGAAAACCTAATCCATTCCCTCTATAAGAAAAGTAATAGACTTCTTTTGCGTATAAAATTGTTTATAAATCAAAGAAACCCTATGGTGGCTAAACTGTAATAGCAGATTGTATCTTAAATAAATGTTATAAAGGGGTAACATCTTATATAAGAGGCAAAACTGACAATGTCTCAGATATTAAACTAATTAAAAATAATTGTAAAATTAATGATAATAATGGCATAACGAATATAGAATACGCTAAAGAAATGGTTTGATTATACTTCTATGTCTCTATGCAAATTGAAAGCTAGTTGGTGATGTGTTCTCAGAATTAAAAGGTATTGGTATGGTTTTTCTTTTTTTGTTGGGTATATTAACATTATCAAAGTTTGGTGGCCTGCTCCTGGTCGTCGTCCTCGACGTCATCATCGATGACATCCTCGAATTGGGCTAGTTGTTCATCGATTTTGGCCAACTCTGGCGAGGATTCCTTGACGAAAGTCTCGTTTAGGGCTTGGGCCACTTCGTCCAGCTCTTGGACAAATGTTTCATTGAGTGTATTCACTTTTGGCTGTGACTGTTTCGACTGTTTCGCCTGCTTGGGCACCAGGCGCACGTTGACATCAACTTTGACGGGTGGGCGTGGCTTCTTGTGGCAGCCATCGCGCTGCAACAGTTGCTCAAAATAAAGCTTCGGCTTAATGCTGGCGTTGAGCGCATTGCTGTTGCGGCCTTTGCATACTGCTGATGTTTTTGTTGTTGCTGCTGGTGTTGCAGTTGCTGTTGCAGTTGCTGTTGTCTCAGTGTCCACCGTCAAATGCGAGCTTTGACATGGGGCCTGACAGCTATTGGCACTGCTGATGGTCTGATTCAAAACCAGATGCTGTTGCAGCCAAGGCAACAGCTCCGTTTTGCATGGATGACAGCAGCTGGCCGACTGCTGGGCTGCTGCAGGTGTGCTTGTTGCTGAAGTGGCTGATGTTGCTGGTGCTGTGCAATATTGTTGCTGTGGCTGATGTGGTTGGTGGTGTGTGTCTAGGGTGAATTCATGAGCGTGACAATGCATGCTCTTGCTGTGTGTGGTTTGTGTACGCGCTGTAGCTCCACGATTGCGACTGTTGTTGTTGGCATTGCTGCTGCTGTTGCTGTTGCTGTTGCTGCAACATGTAGCGCTAATATCGTTGCTGTTGCGCCTGCGCATTGTTGACTTTGTATAAACATGTTCATGCTCGTGCTTGTGTCGCATAAAACTGGGGCAAAAACACTTTGGCTTGGCACCCATTGTTGTTGTTGCTGCTGCTGTTGTTGTTGTCTCTGCTTTACTGCTTCTGTTGCTGTTGTGCATTCTGCTGTGCGCATTGTAGCTGGTGAATTTTGGTAACGGCGGCATCTTGGCCAGCTCGTTGGCCAAGCGCTTATTGCTTTCGATTATGTTCCTTAGTATCTCGTCACCATTGTCAGCAGCAGCAACATGCGCGTCCATGGGCTTCGTTTCATCTACAGTTTCCACATCAGGCGGCAAAGTGAACACGCTTTCGCCTGCGCTTGTTGTTGCTATTGTTGTTGTTGTTGTTGTAGTTGGCATCGAATGTGCGTTTATTGCAGTTGTTGTTGCTGTTGTTGTGGTGGCTACTGTTGCTGTTGCTACTGCTGCAGTTGTTGTTGTTGTTGTTGGCATCGCATAATCTAAATTTAACAAATGTCAGAGCGACGCAGGCAGGCAGCACAAAAGAGGTTTGAAGAAGTTAATCCAGTGTCAAGCTCTGGTAGATGTTGTTGTTGTTGTTGTTGTTTTTGTTGTGTTGTGGTTAACGAATCTCAAAACAAAATTAATTGCACTAGGTGTGGCAAAATGAATATTTTTTTTACGTTTTTTTGTTTTGCTCGGGGCTGGCCATGAATTTCATATTGCGCTGTGTTCAATTTTATAGAGTTAAGATCGATAATACATAGGTGATAATACTACGGTTGATGAGATCTGTAAAATTGGCATTGCTCATTGCTTAAGTCTAAGGCGAACTGTACGATTCGGTTTACAACTACTAACGGGTATTTAATATAGGTGGATTGCACATAGATATTGCAGTCAGTGAGTGCCTGAGAATTGCCGTCAAAATAGTTAGCTTTAAAATGCATTTGATAATTACTTGTGCTTATAGGTCGTATCCTCTAATTTGCCGGTTAAGGTCTTACACTCGGCCGTCAATTTATCCATGAGTTGCTTCTGAGACGTTATCATTGCTTCGAGCTCATTTACCGTTTCCGCTACAAAGAGTAGACAGACAGACAGATTGTTGTGGGTTATTAGTGAATGAAGTGCGAGTATATTGAGTATCATTATGGGTAAGGCAAACTCATGGATAAACTATTGACGTTAAATACATATAGTATATCTGTATAGATATAGACTTTTGGATAGGTTTGATCGGTAATTCGAATTAAAGACAAGTAGCCTGGGAATGTTCACCGCACACAATATGAAAATCAATAGCTCAACCAGAGTTTAGAGAATGTGTTCAATTAGCAAGAGACGGTGCTTCAGAAAGGTTTAATCAATTGAGAAATTATCTAATTGTGTGGAGAGATCGACTTAACTAGATATAAGAAACGTGTGCACATACCATGCTTTTCCTGCATCTCAGAGATGCGCTTGTCCAAATCCTTTTTGGTTGGACGTATTTCGTTCTTTAGCTCCCCGTACGCCAGCTGCAAAAAATCATTTTCAATTTCGAGCGATCATTGTTGGATAAGACTGTCAATTACCTCCTTCTCCAAGTTGGCAATCTCATCGTTGAGGCGCAGCACCTCGCGCTTCGAGTGCAACAGATCGGCGTCGCCACGATCTAGGCGCTGGCGCAGCGAGTTGATCTCCGCCGTGAGACGGGCCGCCTCCGTCTTGGACTCCCGGGCCGCACGATCCAGCTGCAGGCGCAGCGAGGTAATCTCCTGCTCCAGCGACTGCTTCTCCGCATTGGCCTGGGCCATGTCGGCCAGGAAAGTTGTGCGATTGGCGCGCAGCTCCATCTTGAGCTCCTCGATCTGGGAATTGCGACTGGCCACATCGCGCTTGAGATCGGACTCGTAGCGCTTCTGGCGCTCCAGCTCCAGCTGCAGCTTGGCCACCTGCTCCCACTGACTGCTCAGATCGCCGCCCAGCTGATCCACCTGGCTGTTGTAGCGCCGCTCCGCACTGGCCCGCTCATCAGCCAAGCGGCGCGCCATCTCATGCTGCAGCTCCCGCACGCGCTCGTGCTGCCTGTCCAGCTCATCTCGCAGGTGGCGCACCTCTAGCTGGAGTCGAGAAATGGTATCATAGGATATATCATAGCCCTTCACTCACCTCTGCCTGGGATCGCTCCATTTGCACTAGATCCGTGATGTAGCGCTTGGAGCTGGCATTGTTGTTCTGCTGCTGCGACTTGGCCTCGTCCAGCATGCGTTGCAGCTGGCGCACCGACTCCTCCAGGGCGGTCTTGTCCTGTTGCAGCAGCTCCAGCTGCTTGCGATGCGTCTCGCAGTTGACGCTGCCCAACGTGGCGACAGCGCTGAGCGGATCCGTGTGGGCCAACTTGCGCTTGAGCTCCTCGTTCTCGGTCTTCACGCGCTTCAAATCGATGTTGGCCTGCATCAGCTCTGCCTCCAGCTCGCTGATGCGTGCCTCGTAGACAATGTTGGGCGCACTGGCGTAGCGCGGCGACTGCGGCGACTTCAAGTTGCTCTTGCGCGGCGTGGTTGGAGTCTTGCGGCCCGCGTAGAGCAAGTGCTCATCGCTGTCCGAGGAGGGACTCGTGGTGGTCTGCGGCAGTTGAGCCGAGGGCTTGGAGGTGCCACCGCCAAGCGCTGCCAGCTCAGTGCGCGCATTCTCCGTCAGATGCTCGTTCTCGTTGATGACATCCTTGACCTTGCCCAGCAAATTGGTCAGCTCGTTGCGACAGTACTTGGACTCCTTTTCGAGCTGCTCAATGTAATCCTCCTGCTTCTCAATGAAGTTGAATATCTCGACCGGGGCCTGAACGCTGTCCGTGGGCAGCGGCGGCGCAGTCATGGTGCTCGGATAGAGAGCTGGAGGCGTGGCTAGGTTCTCCTTGGACGCCGAGAGGTAGCCCGACGTATAGCTCTTCTTCGGACGATAGGTGCTGATGCGTGACTTCTGGCTGGGCGACAAGTACTTGGAAATGTCAGAGAAGACGGGTCGTTCGATGACCTGAACCCAGCATCGAGGCATGAACAAATCGGGGTAATAATGGAGATAATTTATATTAGACCTACCGACAAATTGTCCGAGAAATTATCGCCTGAGTCCTCGTTGAAGTTGCGCAAATAGGCCGAGGAGCTGCCCAACCCTTTGGGCGTGGCCGCATAGGAGTTGTCGGCCAGCATTACCTTCAGGCGGCCCACAGCCTCGTTATACGCATAGTTTGTGTAGTCCATGGTCTTGCTCTTCTTGCTAATGCCCTTCGAGGACTTCATCGAGAAGTTTCTAAAGTTGCGAACAGAAGAAAAACAACACTTTTGTACTCTACATCTATGAGAAATCACATCCTAAACAGCTCTTTGAAAACAGTTTGAAAAAATGTATCCCTAGGAGAGCGCATGGTGCGCGAGCTGGACAAGAACTGAGGCTGGCCCCGTGCATTGGGGGTGACAAATGCAGTGCTTGTGCCATGGACTGTCGCTTGGTTGCCGGGACAACAAGTTAGCCAAAATACAAATGTGTTTTGTCCTGTTCTAACCCTCTGTACGCACACACAAAGATATTTTTGACCATGTGTGCACCCGACACGGTTCAGTGGACCCGCCTTGTTTTCCCTCTTTTCTCTATACTGGGTATTTCACGTTCGATTCATTTTCATAAGTTGATCAGTATGAATATGAAAATTAGTGAGTATATATAGTAGAGAGTATATGTATTGTATTCATAATATGATTTCATATCTTTGCTATTAGAACTATAAAGCTAATAATTCATTTCGCTTATATGAAATATTATCTATATATATTTTATATCTGCAAAGGTATATAATATTCAATACGTTTAAGGTGCTCGATATGTTCAATATAGAACATAACGGGGGTTGGTAAATCTACTCTGTGACATGATAATAGTTATGTAAATATTTCCTTTGCATTCACATTCATATTTGAACAATTTAATATTTACCTATCTAAGGAATTTCTTCATTTACCAGTTTACAAGTCAAGCCAACCATTATTATTTAAAACGTTAAGTTGTATTAAAAAAAAAATTTTTTTATTTTTTTGTTTTTGAGAAAGTTTAGTCTAAATTAAACATGCCTAAAAATCTACTAATAAATAAAAATTCTCAAAAAAAAAACATAAAATCTATCTTAGCTTGAGTATTTGAACAGCAACAATGTATATTTTTTGCATTAAACTCATTTAAAAAAAAAAAAAAAAAAAAAAAAAAAAAAAAAAAAAAAAAAAAAAAAAAA
>NW_022045945.1:222929-234459 GCF_001654015.2 Drosophila navojoa
AAAAAAAAAAAAAAAAAAAAAAAAAAAAAAAAAAAAAAAAAAACAAATAAATAAAAAACTAGATCAAACATAGAAATAAATAAAAATAAATTGATAAATACCTAAAATCAAACTAGAAACTAGAGGGAAACACTTATTGACGAGACTCATGCAATGAAACTAATTTGAAATAAATATACTTTTTATGATTTTCACAAGCAAATGTATTCTTAATTTTGTTTTTAATATACATATCTATTTATTAATTCTTATTTATTTTTTTTTTTATATTTTATTTATATTTTTTTATTTATTTGTTTTAATTTTTTTTATTTATTTTAATTTGAAAATTTTTATTATTATCATTCATTAATGCTATATACTATACCAATTTTCTGAGTTTAGGGAACAATTGGTAAAGCTACATACGAAATATTTTTCTACTGAAATAATTGTTTTAATATATAATTGAATCTTTCGAAATAGCTTAAAGTATTAGCATAAAAACTAATACTTTAAAGCTATTTTGAAATATTCAATTATATATTAAAACAAATATAAATCAAAACAATATAGTTATGGATTGCAATTGCATTGTAAAATTTTACAATTAAGATTCTTGATTATATTACAGAAATATTATTACACTCTGAGCCCAACGAAATCAGGGAATAATATTTTTGTTTATGAAAAATATTTATAGCTATTTATTTTGTTGCATACTTTTGGCGCTTTTGAAATTTACTTTTTGCGCTGATTATTCGAATCTGCGTATATATTTAATAGATTTATTATTTTTCGATTTTATATACTAACAATTAATAACTGAAAGGTCTTATTTTATAGAAAATGAGTTAAATATTAAGCATATGAGGTCTGTGCACCTACCTCGATCGCCTCTTAACTCGTCCGCCGGCGCTGCTCAAGCTGCAGATGCTCTCCCTGTCGGAATATCCGGATGCGCGGTTTGGCGTCAGATTCCGCAAGTTCTCGTTGGTCAAGAGAGATGCGAGGCTATTCGGATGGCTGTTGCCGACAGTGTGCGGTTGGGCTTGCGAATGAGCGCGAGTACTTTTCGAGTTGTACAAAGGAGCGCCGTACTTGAGGAAGTTTTCCGTTTTCATTTTACACAAAGCGAGGCGAGGCCAACATAGGGCGCACAACGGAGCAGAGCACAATGGAAACTAGGTCTTGGGGGGTCGAGTCTTAAAACTTTGTTACGATTTGTTCGGCACTTGTGCGGGCATGCAAGGATGCAAGTGGGGAAAGCACTTGTGGTATGCACTTCCTTCCGCTTGGCGGTTATGCTTTAATTGTTTCTTTTCTTTGAGCTGGCGTTAGGATGCGGCTACGGCGAGAGGCCCGGAGACGGTCGCGGATGCGGTTACGGCGGGGCACGACCGGATGACAGGACGACAGAACGTTGAAACGTGTTAAAGTTAAACTGAAACGCTCGCGCTCACATGTCAAAGCTTTTATAGACTCGCTATTACAACACAATTCCTCGTCGCGCCGTCGACTTCGACTTGACAGGGCAGGGCAGGGCAACCCTTCGGCTAGTTGCCCGGGTTGCGTATATGTATATAGTTTAGTGTGCTTTTAATGTGTTCGGTGCCATGGCGTGCCCAGCCAGAAATTCCACAGCATTATGTTAACAATTGTGCGAATGCACAAACTGCCTCCAGAGGCGTTCGCCCAACGGGGGCCCCAATCCGCAGGGCAAACAATCTGTGTGGCAGACGCCGCTGCTCGGCAATTTGGCTGTGCGTCTGTTTGATCGATAGCTGAAATGGTCGACGTTTGTCGCCGCCGATGTATTGACGGCACGCTCACACATCTGTGCCAATATTTGGCTCTGTCTGCTGTCTCTCTCCAGTCTCCCTCCACCAGCCCTCGGGCGCCGTCCCGGTTGTTCAACTCGAGGGAAACGGGGCCAAAACACATTTTTGGAGCCCACCAAAATAAAGAGCAGTGCATATTTTTGGGGTTCTCTGCAAGTGGTTTATAAATACTACCCACGAGTTGCCATTGACAGTTAGACTTGCCGCTGACTGCTTTATATTGTATAATCAAAATATTGACAAACTGCCAGGCAATCCGTTGCTAAACGATCACAAATTGGTGCCTTCAACCTTATTCCAGTTGACGTTTCCCTTCATGTGGTATTTGCGCTCTTGCTGAAGATTGAGAATGAAATCGAAGTCGCCTTAAGTGGTGGAAGAAACCAAGAGGTTCAGCTGCATTGGAGAAGACTTTAATTTTATTTATTTTAATTTCGAAAAATATTAAATTGTATTGTAGAGGTATATACATATATTTTTTCATTTGATTATTAATTAAATATATATATTTATGGTTATTACCTGACCAAGTTTCCTTAATATTGATTTTTTTTATTATTTGTGAACACGGGAAGAACGAAACGAATTAATAATTAAGGAGTCGACCTTAATACCATATTTCCATATTTCCACATGTATTATAAAAGTAAGAATACGTAAAAATGGAAATATAAATATAAGATTTTAAAAGTAAATAAATAAAAAACAAAAGATAAAAATAAAATTGTAGAAATATCTAATGAAAATAAATAATTGAAACATTTTATTTTATTCTTTAAAAAATGCATTTAAACATTCTTTTGTAACTATTTATTATTTTCATATACAAACGATTATTTATGAAAATAATAAACATTTAATATTTTATTTAAACAACAAAATTTATAGTTTTTATTACCATAGACAGACGAACATTTCACATATATACCTTACTCTTACTATTTTATTATAATAAATTTATGTTCTTCAATATTTAAAATCAAAAGGTTTGATATTTCTAGTTCATACACATTATTTAATATTAAAAAAAAAAAAAAAAAAAAAAAATATTAATAATTTTTATTCACATATGTATTTGATAAAAATAGCTCAAAGAGTTCTGCTAAATAAATATTTTGTATTCTAAAATTCTTTATTTATAAAAAAAATAAAAAAAATGTAGCTAAAATTTGTTAATTAAAAATCTACTTTTATTTGTTGTAAAACAAGAAGATCGTGTTATTGTGATGCAAAGTCGAAAGAATGGTTCGGTTTGCACTAATTTGTGGCGCGGTGTGCACAATAACCACAGGGGCACTGGCACATGTGGAAGCGCCTGGGCTGCCAACAATTGATCTAGAGATCGGAACAGTAACTTATGAGCAAATCACAGACATTTAATAGCTCAAATAACTCAGGCCGAGTGGCTGCTACCAGGAGGGCAACCGTGCCGCGAACGAACTGCGGCTCAGCCTCCGACTTCGACTCCAACTCCAACTCAGACTCAGACTCGAGTCCAACTGTGCCGAGCCCAGCGAACGCGCGCTCAATCAATCAATGCAATCTGTGTTATCATGAATAATTTCCTAGAGGGCATATTTGGGGCTGTAATTGTGAGTGAGTGTGGAGTGGAGTAGCCCTTTTGCTGTTGTCCGACTCTGCTCGTGTGTTGCATCATTATCAGCTTCTTGCGATTTAATTACCAAGTCCAGAATGCGGGGTCTAGAAAAAATATTAACCCTCTAAGATAAACGCATAATGCCGTACTCCCGCTTGCGCCCGATCTGAATATCTGCAATACAATTCATAAACATAAACAGTGACTAGCATGTGAGGCACTCATGTGTGCTTCAGTGTGTGTGTGTGTGCATGTGTGTGTAAGTGTTATCGATCGTGGTCAATGTTGTTGGAAACAACAAACGGCCCGGACTTAAGACCTGGTCAGATCCAGGCCCAGTCCAAGTCCAAGTGGAAGCCCTCGGGGCGCTCTCAGCAATTTTCATTGCTGCCGCTGCCGCTGCCGCTGCTGTTGCTGCTGCTGCTGTTGTCGTGGCCATGGCTGTGGCTCCGACTTCAGCTTTGGCTTCGCCTGTGTCTGTGGCTCTGTATTCTGTGCTCTGATCGTTGTCGCGATCTGCTGCCTTGACTGACTCTGGCTTTGACTTGCTCTGATTCGGCGTTCAAGCCAAGCCAGGCCAACAATGTCGACGTCGTCGTTGCTGCAACTATTTACAACACTGCATTCCTGCGCCGCAGTCATTCAAGAAGCCAAAGCCGAAGACAGAACCATAGCCAGAGTCAGAGTCAGAGACAGAGGCAGCGGCAGAGCCAGAGCCATGGACGCTGTTGAACTTGTTTTATGCCACTTTGGCTTATGTGTGTGCGGTTGAGCGAGTGCTCCTTCAACAAATGCTGCCCAAGCCGCCTGCCTCATAAATGCTGTAATAAGCCCACAACAACAACCACAACAGCAGCAACAACAAAAACAACAACAACAACAGCAGCAACATTGAATGTGCGCTCGAAACATGTTTATGAAAAGAAAGAAATTCCATTGCAAACAAAAGAGCCAAAGCGAGCTGAACTGATCGGTGGGAGAGGCGCACACTGCGCATGCTCACATGTAATCCAACTCTCACACACTTACACAGATGCACATTTACATATCGACTTGTGCTCTTTAGCCTCTTTCTTCGACTGCTGCTGCTGTTTCTCTCTCTCTCTCTCTCTCTCTCTCTCTGCCGCTCTCTTTGCAGTGCCTCTCTTCGAGTCAGGCTGTTTGGCCTGTGGGGATATTTATTAATGCTATGGTGAAATGTCTTGGCCATCGGAGCGGCCTGCTCGAACTTGTGACCAGTGCAAAAGTGGCACAGAATTTTCACCAGCCGATCTCCAATTGAAGGAGCCGCGGCTCTGGAAAGTAACTGCAACTCAACCAGCGCATATACTACGAGGCTAAGCAGAGCAAAACGTATTTTAAATTAATTACTATAAATGAAAACTAGGTAATTTTACGCATGTCAAAGTTTACGCCAAAACAAGTGTAAATATGTATATGAAGTTATTTATGTATATGGATCACAGTAATGCAGAGAACGTTGCACAAATTATTCTAACAGAAGCTCAGATACGCGGTATTACCCTCTATATACCAATATAGAAAATATTTGGAAGAGGAAATGGGGAAATTTCCTTATTACAATATACAATATTAAGAGACTTGAAATTGCAAATATATACATATAATAATAGTACCATACATCATTTCTATATAAATTTTAAATGTAAAAAATAATTTCTACTGCTTAATATCTCTTTTCTAACAACATTGATCACATCTAAATGGGATCTTAAGTTATACCAGCTTTGTCACGCAAACATTAAGTCGAATAATTGGTTCCAGTTCAGCTATAACTTATAGCCTAAAAGTGAAAATAATATTGCACAATATATGACGAATCGTAATAACGAAAAATTGTGTTTTAAAGTCCAGTAAAAACTGGCAACACAAATAGTTTCGCTATCGACCAGAACATTACAAACATGGCAAATAATCTACAGGCCCATTTCGTAATTGCCAGTACGTGAAAATTCTAAAAAAATAACAGAAGTAAATTTGTTTTATTTGCAGTTTTACTCCTTTCACATTTTCCGAGCAACCAAGGGATCAGCCCAGAGAAGCAAAAGATGTATGATACTTTAATATCAGCGGGCCAATTGATCGAAGCAATTGGTCTTGCGAGAGAGAAGGCAGCCGAGTACTATAGCAAACTTAACTCAACACAATTGAATATTATAAGCATAGCTCAAACTATTGCAAATAGTCTGGGTTTAGTCGGATCGAAGGAAGGAGGTGGTCGGGAATGACTGGACTAGAAGATAGATAGAAGACTACGATTATAAATTTCATTTCATTTATTTGAATAACAGATGATAATATATTTTGCCCAAGCTGTAAAGGATATATAAGAAATACTTATATTTTCTCATATTGCTCCCATGATATCTAGGACTTCATTAATGCAATCTAACAAGATCTACTGTGCCCTTAATCAACACCAAAGTAGGTTTATGGTGTATCCTGGTCACGCCAATACCGAGTCACAATATTGGTTCCAGTACAATTGCAAATTAAATTAAAATTCATATAAATCGATATATGACGAATTCGGTTAACAAATAAATGAATAAAGTAGAGTAAGATCTGACATCAGAATAAGTTTTGCTAGCGAACAGCTCATTACAAACATGGCGCATCATCTACAAACCTATTTCATAGTTGCCAGTACGTGGAATCTTTCGATATACTGAAAATATTCGAAAAATAAATATAAATTCGTTTTATTTGCAGTTCTGCTCCTGTTACATTTTCCGAATTGCCCCGGTTCCATCATAGGCACAATCAAAAATAAGATATATGACGGTGTCATATTCGGGGGTGAAAAGATCGAAGCGATTGGTAGTGCGGGGGAAACTGCTGGTAATTACCTGCAAAAACTTAATGGAACAATAATAACGCAAACGGTGGGAAATGTGCTTGGACGCTGAGAGTACAAACCTAGTAGAAATTTTGAATAAAAATGGAGTTCACAATCATTTCTGATCTTGAAATTATTCCTTAATTTAATTATTAAGTGTTCACATCAGACAAAAACAAGGGATAGAGGGGGTTAGGAGTGACACTTTACCCTCTATAGCAAACAGACGAAGAAGCAAATTATACAAAACATATATAGTACTTTTATAACTTTGCGAGTAAGTATTAAAAGGCGGGATGGAATGGAATGGAATGGAATGAATGAAAATTATGTGGCTTACTTTACGAAGTCAACAAATAAATAAAAGAATTTTTTTTTTAAATTTGTTTATTATTTCATAATTGTTATTTATTTTTTATATAATATAGAATATAATTTTATAAGAAACAAATAAATGCATATAAATATTTGAAAGAATATATTTTTAACTTAAATAAAATTAGCTTTAAACGTTTTGTTTTTATTTACTAAAAAATATTTTTTGTTCATTATTTTTCTAGCGCTTCGATGCCGCAGGTTTGTTGTCTAAGTTTTTCCTTTTTGCTGGCAACGCTGCCCCGTAAAGAGTCGTTGTCGGCAGAGAAGAGAAGAGAAGATTGTGGAGTGACAGAGACAGAGAGCGAGAGAGATATAGTAAATGAGCACTGAGAAGCCGAAGCAATGACTCACAGACGCAGCTCAAAGCGGGTCGGTCACTGCGCGACGAGCCGCATGCTCAGTTGCCATTTACCTGTTGCCGAGCGCTGTAATTCGTGCATTGTCGTTGCGGATGAAACTGAATCTTGAGGCGCCGCATTACGTTGCGTGCCTGCCTGCGCGTGTGTGTGAGTGAGCGAGTGAGTGAGATAGTGAGCCCAGTGAGCGCGAGTGTGTATAGTGCGTCCGTGTAGTGGTTGCTGGTGCTATGCTCAAAGCAAAGGCAGCAAAAAGATAACATAAAGCAAAGTAAAAGAGCCACAGTGAAAGATCAGCGCACACATACTTGCGCGCGCGCACACACACACACACACAATACCAACTTGCTTGCAATAAAAATAAAGTAGAGAAAAGTTGTGTGAAATGGAATAGCAAAAGGAAATTAAAACGCAAACACATGCATATGTACATATGCGTATATATGTATATATATTTAAAACGGAATTTAATGAAGCAAAAACTGCCAAATAATGAGAAGCTGTGCGATGCATAAATGAAAACTAAACGAGTGACGTGTATAAAAAAGGTAGCAACTGCTATTTATTAAATTGCAATTCCAATTCAGGTTTTCTCTCTTACTGTCTCTCCCTCTCTCTCTCTCTATGTCTGTCTTGCTCTCCGTGTCTCTTTCCCTCTTGTTTTTGTATGGCTTCAGTAAACGCAAAATTGAAAATAACAAAAAAAAAGGCTTTTGCTGTTTTTTATGGTGCTAGAACGTAAAATTCTCAAGGAATAATTGCAGCTCCACGGATATCCTAGACAGACATTTACTTGGTAAATTATTGCACATCTTCCCTGCCCCTGAAGAGACTTGACTGCGCCTCTGCACTGGCCCAAACCAGTTGCAAAGTTGTCACATTAAAATCACACCTTCAAAGAAATATTTGTTGTTGTTTTTATATATATATATATATTGTTTGTGTGTTTGTGTTTGCGGCTGTTGTGGTTTCCTATATATGCACCACTTTGGCCATAACTCGTTCGCGCTCTCAGATATACACACACACACGCACATACACATACAGATACACCCTCTCTGGCCTGGCCTGGCAATTTCGCATGCAAATTATACGTAAAGGAAGTCAGACAGCCTCAGTGCTTGCTGCTGCTGCTGCTGCAGCAACTGGTTGATCTGCATAGACGCCCATTATAAGTAACAGGCTGCATGCAGCGTGGTGTAGTAGTAGTTGTTGTTATTTTGTTTTTTTTTTTATTTTGCTTTAATAACTGGTACACAGACACACACACGCACTCACCTAGCTCTGTTTGCAATGAGCGAAAAAGTTATAAACATTAACGCAGCCACCAATGCTAGTTAGTTTCTCATTACTGGCCCAGGCAACGGATATGATAATTGCCATTTAATTTAATTTTATAATACTCATTTGCAATGCGAGCAGTCGCAGCAAACATCAATTACAGCCCAATCGGCGGCGCAGTGTGACTTTTTGTCTATGTGTCTGACTATCTGTTCCCTTTCTGGGAATGAAACCACTCGAATACATAAAATTATCTAGCTTTAAATATGCATATGTGTCTACAGTTAAATGTATATGTATGTATGTATGTATGTATTTGTTCACCCCATGCTGTTCCATCTGTGTGCCAAATGTTTTCTTGGTTTTATGTCTGTTATTTGAATGCCTGGCAGGCATCCGCTATGTTGTGCCAGCCAACGCGGAAAGCATATGGTTTTTATTTTTTATTTTATCTTGCCACGAAAGGTTAAATGTTAATAAATTGTTAATTTGATATCTGTCTGAGATTTGACATAACATTATGACATTTGAGCAAAGCACTTTCCTTGCCAGGCAAGTGACGGCCGCTGCAGCTTTCCAAATGTCCATGGCTAAACAAAAGACTTAAACGACAAACTTGAACGTCTCTCAAAATATATTAAAAAAAAGCAAGTATCATAGGCCTTAGTATCAGCCCGCCTGGCTCAGCCATTTAATGCATTTAACCACAATTTGAAGTATTTTTATAAAAAATGTCAACATATGCGCATTGCAATGACAAGCCAGCCGCAGTCGGCCGAGCCAGGCCAACTTGGCCCGTTCGTCCGTTCCAGTCCAGTCAGCCATGGCCCGCAGCCTCAATCAAGGCGCCCCCTTCCACAGCTGCCCCTCGAGCTTCAGATATCAAAAACCAAAAAGCTTTCAAACCAAAAGCAGCCGACAACATCGTCAACGACGCCGTCGCAGACATGGAAAAGCCGCGCGTCGATTTCATGAGATTTCCAATGAACTTTTAAATACCTTAGCTGGCCATAGTAACTATGCCATGCAGTTGGCAAATTCATATGCTAATAAAAAAAATTAGAAGCATTTAGCTTGCCCTTATTATATTTCATTACTAGCTAAAGAAGATGATTAATTTAATCCAATCATATCTGAAAATCAGAGATATAATGCTGTTAATTTGATTAATTAATTTTTATTATTGCTAAATCTATTTGCGCCATTCTGCAAGATACAAGTTTGGAATTTATAAATTTAACTATCACAATAAAATAGTTCATTAAATAAAAACTTGTAAAAACTTTCAGCTAAAGAAATTGGTTATTTATTGTAATTGCTATAAAAAATTAGTTTGCTGACTTTTAAGTTAATTATGATAATAAATTTTATAATCAAGTCAAATATTTATTTCAATATGTTTTTTATGAAAAATAAATATTTATAATCATGCAATGTAATTTATGGAAGATGTCGATCAAACCGATTCTGAAACTTTAACATATTTCATGTGCATTTATATAAATATTTAATATATTCATAATGAAGTTCAAACTAAAACTGTCTTAGTTCAGCTAACTAATTATACTGAACCAACATAAAACTCTTGATTAACACGTATGAATTTATTTGTATAACAGTATATTATAATTTGCCCAAGCTGTAAAAGATACATGAGAAATACCTTTATAATTTTCTCTCAACATCTACGGCGCCTTAAATCAATACTTAAAGTGGGTTTATGGTATATCCTAGTTTGTTACGCCAACGCCTACAATTGGTTCCAGTGCAGCTGCAAATGTCCAAACGACATTAAAGATTAATTTAATATGATATATGACGAATTCGATTGGCGAATAAATGGGTTTTAAAGTCGACTAAAATCGGGCCTCAGAAATAGTTTTGTTATCGACCAGAACATTACAAACATGGCGAATCATCTACAGGCCTATTTCACAATTGCCAGTAGGTTAAAATTTCACAAATATTCGAGTAACAGCAATACATTTATTTGTCTCGTTTGCAGTTCTGCTCCTGTTACATTTTCCAAAAACCCAAGGTTTCATCTTAAAATTTCTCAAAGAAAAGTTTTATGACGGTTTAATATTAGCGGGCAGAGCAATTCAAGCAATTGGTCATGCGGGAGAGGATGCTAGCGAATACATTAAGAAGATGAACGTAGAAGAATGGTCAGCTTTAAAATTAGTGGGGTATATTGGTAATATACTTGGATAAATTAATTATAATTAATTAAAGTTCTGGTGGATTATTTGAAACTAAAAATAATAATAATAATAAAGCAATGATTTCTGACTCAAAAGATATGATCCGAAAAGACTGACTAGAAGATATATCTGTCCGTGGTCCGTATGACAATTTAATCTCTCTTAGAGAGCAGAACAGATACAGAACTAATATTCTTCTATAAGCAAGCTCTGAAGGCGGAACGGCAGAAACTTAATTTAATATGGTGTGGCTTGCTTTAGTATTATTAATTTCATTATAAATTATTATTATGCTCTTTACAAAAAATACGTCACAACAGACAACAAACACGTCGATAACAAACGACGTAAGTTTGCTATGTAGGTTTATCACCCCCAGTTCATTAAGTATAGTATATAAAGTAGACATCAATCAAATTGTAGCTGACAAAAATTCAGAAATATATTTCTTATTTATATATGTATAATAAAACTCAAACTTAAAATCCGTTCGCTCAGCCAGCTGATCAGCAATTCCTGAAGCAAAATAAGACATAAGATTTATATTTATTATAATATTTGAAATTAGTTTAATTGGAAAACAATTATGATAATATCTGAATATTTTCATATTTCTATATAAATATGAACATATCTTTGAATTAAATGCAAATAGTTGAACTGAGTCAAATGTAATTGTTTTTGAATATCAATATCTAATATATTGGTAAATTTATTTCTTCTTAATTGACATATGTGTGTACAAATATTTATGTATGTATATATAAATATTTATTAGCATACATATAGTAAAGCTAAGCATTAACAAAAGTAAAGGGTTTCATTGTTTTCCAACAAGTCTGAAAGCAAAGTCAGAGTATAATACGCTTCGCATTGGCTCTGTCTGCTTATTTACCTTTCTTGTCTACAATTTTTGTTGCATAGCTTTTTATACCCTGAACCCATTGAAAATGGGAAATCAGGGTATAATGGTTTTGTTAAAAGTATGTAACAGGCAGAAGGAGGCGTGGCAGACCCCACAAAGTATATATATT
>NW_022045945.1:234469-251518 GCF_001654015.2 Drosophila navojoa
GATCTCGTAGTCGAGCAGTCTCGACTAGAGCTTTCTTACTTGTTTTTTTTTTGTAAACGTACAATATATGATTTCATAGCGCTTGCAACGGCGCAATAAGCAATACTGAAATGCAATGCGATGTATTTTTTATTATTTTTTATTTCGCTGCCGCTGCCAGCAATGGCCACAGATGGAGCTGGAGAGGGAGAAGCTAGCGAGCTGCGGTGCAGTTTTGCAGCTCTCACGGCCACAAGCGACAGTTTTGTATTAGAAACGGCAACTTGTAGCTGCAGCTAGTTACGGGCTTGATGACTACTGAAAGCTGTAGAGGAGGGAATGCGACAGGAGGGGGAGCGGCTGGCGGGCAGCAAAGGTAGCTGGAATGTTGTCGCTGCTAGTTGGCAATGTTGCCAAGTGACTGACATAGTTGTTGCTCTTGCTGTTGTTATTGTTGTTGGTGTTGTTGTTGTTGTTGTTGTTGTTGCTGCTGTTAATGCTGTTGTTGTGATTGTTGTCAATGTTGCTGTTGCGGCTTTTGTTCTGGTTCTGCTTTGCAGGGCAACAGCGAGCAAAAGTCTAAAAATTTAATTTGTAGAGCCTAACAATTTATGTGTGGCATATTAGAAAGAAAAGAGTTGCGTTCTAAGCCACAAAGCGTCACCCTATGCGGGCGTCGCTGCATGCGGGCAGCGCGATCAGTGATCAGAGCTGGCAGCGAGCAGCCCGCAGATACAAAAGATACAAAGATACAGATAACCTGTTGTCGTTGCTGGCTCGCAGCATCTAAATTTCTGTACGTGTGTGCCGCTGAAATCAGACAAAACGGTGCTTTACATTCGTTTTTCTTTCATTTTGTTTTTGTACTCTTCTCTGCCTTTCCATCTGCGTATTTTCTCTCCACTTGCTCATCAGGCCGCGGCTTCTTTCTTACTTACTTTCTTTCTCTCTGTCGCGCTTTAATGAAATGTAATTTGAAAAATTGCACGCGGCAAATTGTTGGCTTGTTGAAGTCAGCTCGTTGTCGTCATCGTTAGAATCTCAAATATTTTGTCTTAATTAAAATTTTGCTGCCAAGCCAGAGTCGGCAACTATAGCAACCGCGCCGACTCAGTCTAACTGCTTCGCGTGCTAGGCAAAAGTCGGGCAAGTCTTTTAAATAAATTAGCGCTGTCTATTCGTTCGTCAAGCATTTGTCGCGTTTGCATTTAGTCGGCATTTTTATTGGATTAAGTTTGGCCTGGATTTATGCGCTGTCTTGGATTAGATGCGCCATCATTCACGTTCACAGTGGCTTCATTGTTGTAGTTGTTGCAGTTGCTGTTGTTGCTGTTGTTGTTGCAGTTGCTGTCGCACAGCATGTAATTTGCGGTAAGTCAGCGTCTTTGCCTGCTGTTTCTTTTGGGCTTGTTGTGATTTATTTTGTTTTGTTGGACATTACATTTTAGGTTAAGTGGCGTTTATGCACAGTTGACTGTTTCGCCTGTCGCTTTGTTCGAAATTTGGGTCATAAAACAAAAGACTTAAGCAACGAACTGGTTCGTCTGCTTTGACTTTGCATTGGAATTTGAATTATTCCTCCCAGCAGCAATCAAACTCAAATAACATAGCGCAAGAGTACAGGAAAGAACAAGAAAGAGCGAGTGTGTGTGAGAGAGAGAGAGAGAGAGAGAGAGAGAGAGGGAGGGAGAGGCAAAGTATTGTAACTATTTTCTATTGATTAATGACAGGTAATTTTCATCCATTGGCCGCGCGATGATGAACGAAAAAGGGAGCCAAAGATTGCGAGGCACAAAGGCATGCAAAGGGCATTCGCCTCGTCTTTCTTCATGGTTCATTATATAAGTTTCGGTTTAATTAGTTTGGCTAAAAAATATTTTGCATTTTTTTAATGAATCTGCCGGTCCAGAGTGAAATTTAAGTTCAGTTAATGATAAAATGCTACACAATCATTAAAAAATATTCTCAATTGGTGGTCAAAAGTAGGGTATTACTAATTTTGATGATCAAAGCACAGAAAGAGAGAGAGAAAGCTAGCTAGCCATGGATTAATAAATTAAAAATTATTAAGCCTTAAGGAAAATTAAAAACATCTACAAGCATAAGAAATCAACTAATGGAATATAAAGTACTTTGCAATATAATGATACATACAAATATATATACATATATATGTATATGTTAGCTAGATTATTTGTTTTACAATATATTCGACATATATATACATATATTCGACTTTCTATCTTTGCTATTTAAGGGCTCGATCCGACTTTCCCAGACCTTCTTTTAATGAGCGCCCATTCACTGGCAATCATCTTCAAATTGTTGTATCGTCTATAGATCAATCTACATAAACCATTTTCAATATGCGCATAAACATATTTTCGATATTCATTTCACACATTCCGAATTTCGTTTCGGGCTCGATTTTGCACTCTTTCTAGTCGTTAACTGCGCCACAGCCTCGACAACTTTCAATTCTTTTTATGCCCATTTACATAAAGCATCAAGGGAACTCGATAATAAAAAAATGTGAATGTGAAATTTGTGTTTTTTTGTTTATTAAAAATATTTTGTACACATGTCAATAGTCAAAAGACTTTGAGATTTATGTTTATATTGATCACAATAAATCTTTTAAATTAATAATATTATATTTGGCTGATAGCTTACACAAAATAAAAACGTAAAACAATTTTTTATACAAATTAAAATGTAATGAGCATCTTAGAATATAATAATTTCAAATAATAAAATTTTAAATCTGGCTTCTCATCCATTAACCATATATCTGTTTATCTAGTAAAGCTTTATATATATAATCCAACTGTTTGAATATTGGCATATTAGTCAAAATAAATACAAGTAACTAAAATGACATATGACGCCACATTTATAATACAACAAATTGCATTTTATGCAAGTTATGAAGGAAAACGCAGAAAATCAAACAGCATTTCGATGCTTGGCTCAACTCAGCAGCGGCTCAGCAGCTGCACCCACTTTTTGTTTAGCTGCAAGAAATATTTTTCTTGTTTCTCAGAAACTAGTCAGCGCCACCCACTTTCTGTCCACTTCATATATATACATATATGTGTATACATAATATAACTGTGTGTTTGAGTGTGTAGGAGTTCCATTTGCTTGGGAATTATCGGGCGGGGCGCTGACAGAGCAAGCGGCAACTGCAACATTTTGCTAAATCAAAATTGACACTATGCAAAAAGCCAACCCACGGAGCGCAAATTGCAACACGGTAGCCACACACACACATGACTAGTCACACACATACACACACATTCATATTCACATACACATACACGTCCACATAGTTGATTGTCGGGCCAGACTGGGGCCAGGCGCTCAGCGTGCCATGCCATAGAGGCCAAAAGGTGCCCATACCCCTAGCTCCATTGGCATGTGTGATGTTGTTGTTGTAGTTGTTGTTCTTGCTGCTGCTGTTGTTGTTGTTGTCGTTGTTGTTGTTTTGTGGCGCCAAGTAATTTCTGTGTTAGCGTTAGATTTCAGCCATGTGCAGACAACGAACACCACACAAATGGCAAGCACAGCAGTTATTAGTTTCAAACTCAGCACAGTGAGGCAAAGCCTGGAAATATGTTTTCTTATAACAGTTTCAATTGTTACATTTTATAGTTTATTCATTGAATGAAAACAAAATTCTGATTTAATTTAATATATAATTTAATTTACCTAATTCACAATTATAAAAAAATCTAAGAATCTAACAACAATTTGTAAAATTATAAATGAATAATATATATATATTTATATATATAATATCTTAATTATTTGGTAAATAAAATTACAAATAGTAAATTACCAACAGTTTAAATAACAAACAGTTTTAAGATTTAAATATACCGTTTTTTAATTGAAACATATTTACAATATTTGTAACTATTACATTTTATTTTAATTTTTGCATAATTAATTTTATTGCAGATTAAATTTCTCTTTCTATTAAAAAGTTATCGTATTGAAAAATTCAATTTTATCTTTTTAACCACTGTGCGCAAATGTGAATCACTTTGCTGGCTGCACCACTGTGGCCACCATCGTGGTGACATTTGTTCATTAAGCATATTAAATAATTAGTACTTGTTGTTGTCATATTTTATGTGCTTGTTGCTTGTTGCTTGTTGAGCAGCTGAGCCCGCTGAGAGGCTTGGCAAATGAACAGCTAAAGCAGCGACAAGGACCAGTTTTCAATAGCCTCAACTCAAGTGTTGGCCTTTCGCATTTTGCCTTATAAAATATATGGACAAAAATGTGATTTAATTGAATGGCCATTGACGGGTTTAGCTGAAGAGCTGACCCATAGTGCTTGAAGCCAAGGCAACATCGAACTTCATTTCGTAATGTGAACCAAATTTGTATTTTACAAACAATTATTAATTGAGTAAACACAATTAGATGACTTTGTTAATATATATGTATATCGAAATATGTATATATATTTTTTAAATGAATATTTATTTATATGGAAAAAATACATTTAAATAAAGCTTTAAGTATTCAATATTGAAATGTAACTTTTGACTAGGGTTCGGTTTGCAGTAAATTGTTAGAAGAAAACAGAGCCTATGAAAGCAACTCTATCTATAAAAGTTAGATAGATAGTTTAGACTGTATTCTGTTCGTGTGTCTGCCTATACAATCCATATGATCTGCGGTTGATTTAGAAATCTCATGATGGATCTAAGGAACTTTGAACTCTTCGCGAGTTTCTTCTAAATGCAAAAATGGTTTGATTGGACTTCTTGGGTTTGACGTATACACCATTTTAGATATTGGTCCATGATGATGCATTTAGGAGATTTGAGGAAGGCCATGTAGTCAGCATATGTAGGTGGCTGTCAGTGGGCTAGCATCCGATATGATATACCAGTGTATAGGGTATAAGACTAGTCCTAGTATCAGTCATTGCGGAAATCAGACTCTATCATCTCTTATATGAAGCTTTTATCCCAACACTTCACATGAAAGCATCTTAGATTAGATTGTAGTGGCAGAGTACAACAATCATATTGTCAATAGATTCTATGAAAATACATTTTTTAAAAAGAACTCATATGCAGCTTAAGTAAAACTTGTTCTATGAGTTTTGCATAATGTTGATTGATCTACAATCACATCTTTAGGTTAAATGGCTTAGGGTTTAGCAGAGAGCAATCGGCCATTCAAAATCAAATCATTTAACGCTCGAAAAGAGGTCAACTTTGTGGAACCGTCTTATCACTATAATAACAATTAAGAATTTGATTTCTATTCGAATTCGAAAATAGTAAAAGTTGAGCATATGCTGGCGATAGCCCCGATAGGGTTTTCCCAGCCCATACTGATTAATAAATATTTGTGGCTGTAAGTGACAAAGAACAGATGTAAATTTATGCAAATTGCATGCTGTGTTGCCCAATAAGCCATTTGACACTTTTGTCCACACGCGGCTGATTTGATTATTAATTATTTATTGTCTAACTATTGTGAATTATGGAAAGCAAATACCCAAAAAGCTCTCAAATGGAGTCGAACTCCCAAGTCTGGCCAGCTGAAGTGTCTCGGCTGTGCCGCTTGGCCTATTCCTTTGCTCAGTTTTGGACACGTTCGCTGCGAACCAGTTGAGCGACATTCCATTTGAGGCGCGACAGGCGGCGTCCATTTGGGAGATGCTAAGATTAATCAGCTGCCATAAGCCAAATGACAAGACACATATGTATGTATATGTATGTACATATATAGTTGATTTTTTGACTTGTTGCCTCAAATGCTCAGCTGTGTTGTTGTTGTTGCTGTCTTATGAATGCGGCCTAGTGTTATTATTGTTATAATGTTTATTTATGGCATAGCTGGAAAAAAAAATTAATTTCAAATTTGATTACAATAAAAATAAAGCCACACACATACACACACTCACGCACTCAGCTCAGATCCGAAATCGAGCCACTTGTAAGCAGCGTTTGATTTACGTGCCCCGAAAACTGACTCTAGGTAGGCAAATGAAAGATCGACCCATCACACAATTGCCCCAAACTCTGTAGGTGTGTGTAGATGAGTGTTTGTGGGCACCGTGACGGGCCCAACCCAACAAATTCCAAACCAAACCAAAATAAAGAAGATTTGGCCAGAGACCGCGCCAACAACAACAAATATCGAAATAAATTTATTGTTTTCTATTTAGATAGTTGTTGTGTCTATTCGTATGGATGAAAATTATGCAAAGCCGCCTGAAAACAAACAAATATTATAGGCAGGCGGGACCAAAGTGGCGCATGGTTATGTTTATGATTGTTTCCCTGTTCTATTTGCCGAATTGGGTTACTTTCAACATCAATTCTTTAAGGTCTTAGGTTACACCAACAACAGCAGCAACAACAGCAACAAAACAAACAATGCCAGCCAGCAGCAGCAGCAGCAGCAGCAGCCGACTTTCAGGCCAGGCTAAGCTGCAGATGGCCACGGACTAACATTAGAACAGCCCACGCCTGGCTTATGATTAGAGTTTCCAATGTTCCACGAGGCACTCCAAACTGGTTTCATGCCAAAAAGAAAAAGAAAAAACCTATGTATATTTATTTTTAAGCTCTGGCCTATGAATGGAGATGGCGGGGGAAATATAGTATATGACAGCATACGTGTGTCCGTAAAATCCAGCGGACAACAACCGAAAAAATAAAAAATTAAATAACTGAATAATTGGTTGGAGGCGTGGGCGAACTGCTTATTAATTGTTAAATTGTTAACAATTTCAGCTTCACAGAAATATACATATAAATATATTTGGCGCCGTATTTAAATAGCTAATCATGTTAACCAAAATCTCAATGCTCTATGCTCTCAGACGTGGGCAGAAATTGGCTAGACTTCAGCTATCAATTATCGTAAAGGTCAAATGCACTCCCAGAAAAACAGAATTTAAATATATGTATAGTTGAAGGCTCATACGCATACAAATATCTCGGTGTAGATTGCCAATTGGAGTCGTAGAAAATCCACTTTGAGCTGCCCACACAGTCGCTGCACAATTCATTCCCATGGCCAATGAAGCTCAGGCTAAATATAATTTATATACATTTTTTCAGTTTTTTTTTTTTTAAGATTTTTTTCTTTTCTTATTTTTGACCCGAATTCCATTCTGCTTTTGCAGCCAATGCACAGAGATGATTCACGTACAAATAAATATCAAATCTAATATGTTTTCACATTGTATTTGTTCATTTTTATAAATCAATATTTTAAATTAATTTGAAGAACTAATTTTAAATACAAAATAATACAAAAAAGTTATGCATATATATAAAAAATTTAAGTATATACACAAAATATTTATACATATATAGTAAATATTCCTCTGGACTCACTGAATCACACTTGAAATATAAACACTCTGTCAGGTTTTTTAATGGGCGACCCAAGGTTTTTTGTTTTCAACTTGCAGTCTCTTATGTGACTCAAAAATAATTTAATTCTTAAGCCGATATTATCTGTTTATTTGACTAATTTTTATAGCGAAATAATGGTTGATCTTAACTTGATTTTACTTTGTTTTGACTACCGCAAAAGTAACTCAAAGTTACCTTTTTTTATAATATTAAACCGATGCTAATGATTTTCTGTGACGTTTGTTCGTCAATAATATATTTGTTGAATTTTAAATGACAAATGGTGTACATTTTTTTAAATTAGCAAACGTGTTCAATTAATTAATATTTTTTATTGTTGTAATTCTCTGCTGCTGTCTTGGACTGTCTAAACTTCTTGTCCAAGTGGCTTCGTCAATTTGAACAAATGAGAATCCGGGTTCGAATCTCTAGTTTGTGCATACATCTTTTTTGTTTTGCTCGTCGTAATCATTACTGATTAAAGAGTTTTTCTGTTTGGTAGAATTTCTGTGATAATATGAAAAATACATTTACATTTATCTTAGGGGTTTTCACTTATTTTTATGGATTTGAGAAAATAAGCTAATAATGCACCTGCTGCAAAATAAGCAGAAATCAAGAAACAATTCCATTAATTGCACTCAGATGCTTTGAAACTTTCAATATATTTTCTTAATATTGTGTTTAAATATGTGTAACCACGTTTAAAACATTTGAGTTTTATAATACCTGATATTTACATGTTTTACACATATTTACAAGCATTTTATTCGATTGACATTCACCGTTATACTTTACAACTAATTTAATTATAAAAACTAATTTAAAATAATTTAATTATAAAAACTTTTCTATTACATAATTTCTACATATACACTTTTCAATATATCTAAAATTTGCTATTCACATTTGTATTATATGAATAACATTATTACATCAAATTAGTATTATTTTCCCTAAATAGAATAAATAACATTATATTTCTCTATCCTTGCAGACTTTCAGCTCCAAGGCGAAGTTCACAGTATAAAATAAAATTAATAACATATTAATAAAATAAAATAATGTCACACAAGACGGGCACACGACGTGCCACAGATCTGGAGTGTCCACTGGCGTCGCTTGGACGGACCAGCAATGCGGTGCGAGACCAATTGGCGGCGGCACACTACCATCATCCGCATCCGTTAAGCTCCAGCCCGCTGGATCCGCAAGCTTATAAGATGTCACGAAAGTCGCCAACCCTCGGTCTCAACATCAACGATACCGCTGCCAGTGGCGACCTCTATCCACGTGGCTCGCGCAGCTCTACGCCGCACAGCGACCAGCAGACGCCAGCGACGACGGCCACGACGGCAGCCGTGCTGCATATGGTGCAGCAGAAGGCGGCCACATTCGAGCTGCGGGGCCGGCACACGCGGCAGGAGCAGTCGTCGTCCAGCTATGGCACTCACTCCACCGCCTCTGTGGGCAGACATGCGCAGCTGAAGAAGTCGCCGGAGCTGCAAACGTTGCCCGCACCAGCGACCAGATCCATAGCTCCAGTGCCGCAGCCGCGCAACTTTCTGACGCTGGACTGGCTGCATGGCAACAGCGCCGATACCGAAGACTCCAGCGACAACAATGTGGGCGGTGGTGGCGGCAGCAGAAGGCGTGGCCAAGCCCAAGGCGGGCGCTGCAGCGTGCCCACGGTGCTGAGCAATGGCAACAGCAGTGCCCAATACCTGCTGGACAAGAAGATGGAGTCACTGTATCTGGGGAATGCATTACGAGCTCTGCCGCTGGGTGCCGAGGCGAGTCAGTACCAAAACGAGCGCTACTACCTGGAGGACTACAGCAGCGGGAGTGGCAACGAGCGATTACCAGGTGAGAAAGAGATGACTGAAAGCAGTTATAAAATATATTAGTTGATATATTACAATTTACTATTAGAATTTGAGTGTTAATACGTTGTTTCCATCATTATAGAACGTCTGCATCATCCACGCAACTCCAGTCCCAGCGAGACGAGCGGCTCGGATCGCTATCTGCTGAATCGCAGCACAAATTCGCCCGCCAATGCTTTCCAGCTGGACCATCATCACACCAAAGTGCAAAGCCTCTCCGACGGACTGTGCAATATGGGTCGCTTTTCGCCCAGCCTGGACCAAGGCTATGCCACACTGGTGTCGCCATCGCCCACTGGCCACCACCCGAGCAGCACGGCGGGCATTGTGGTTAACAGCAATTCCAAGAATAGCAGCCCAAATGTTGTTGGCGGCGGCGTCATTGCCAGCAGCACGCCGACCACAACTCCGCGCCGAGGGTTGACCAGCAGCAGCAATGGGACTGTTAATGGCACAGCTATTGGACCGCCGCCCTGGAACCGAAAGGGTCCGTATCGCTGTGGCCCCTTCTTTGACCGCCTGCCCGACGAGGCCGTTGTGCGCATTTTCAGCTGGCTCGATAGCTGCGAGCTGTGCAATGTGGCGCGCGTCTGTCGCCGCTTCGAGCAGCTCGCCTGGCGTCCTGTGCTCTGGAAGTGCATCACGCTGCGCGGCGAGCATCTCAATGGTGACAAGACGCTGAAGATGATCTTCCGCCAGCTGTGCGGACAGAGCTGCAATGGCGCCTGCCCAGAGGTTGAGCGCGTTATGCTTGCCGATGGCTGCCGCATCTCAGACAAAGGTCTGCAGCTGCTGACGCGTCGCTGTCCAGAGCTAACGCATCTGCAGCTGCAGACCTGTGTCGGTGTCTCCAATCAGGCGCTGGTCGAAGCGCTCACCAAATGCAGCAATCTTCAGCATCTGGATGTGACGGGTAAGTCGGCAATTGTTATTTTCGAATGCAAGAGTGAAACTCATATAATTGATTACCTTTTCGCTCGTAGGCTGCAGTCAGGTGAGCAGCATCAGTCCAAATCCTCATGTGGAACCACCACGTCGCTTGCTCCTACAATATCTGGACCTAACCGATTGCATGGCCATCGATGACATGGGCCTCAAAATCGTGGTCAAGAACTGCCCGCAGCTGGTGTATTTATATCTGCGACGCTGCATTCAAATTACAGGTAAGTTTCTAGAGCTGCAATCACTGTGAACAAAATTAACTTACGTCACTCCCATTTCCTTGACAGATGCGGGTCTGAAGTTTGTGCCAAGCTTTTGTGTTTCGCTGAAGGAACTGAGCGTCTCGGATTGCGTCAATATCACGGACTTCGGCCTGTACGAGCTGGCCAAGCTGGGCGCCGCCTTGCGCTATCTCTCTGTGGCCAAGTGTGAACGCGTCTCGGATGCGGGCCTGAAGGTCATTGCGCGGCGCTGCTACAAGCTGCGCTATTTGAATGCGCGCGGCTGCGAGGCAGTCAGCGACGACTCCATTACAGTACTAGCTCGCTCCTGTCCTCGCTTGCGAGCCCTCGACATTGGGAAGTGCGATGTGAGCGATGCGGGTCTGCGCGCCCTTGCCGAGAGCTGCCCCAACCTGAAGAAGCTCAGCCTACGCAATTGTGATATGATAACGGATCGTGGCGTTCAATGCATTGCCTACTATTGTCGTGGCCTGCAGCAGCTGAACATACAGGACTGCCAGATATCCATTGAGGGCTATCGTGCGGTCAAGAAGTACTGCAAGCGCTGCATCATCGAGCACACCAATCCGGGTTTCTGTTGAGCGCACGGACGCTGGAACGTTAAAGCAAAGAGGCAGGCCATATGAGCTAAGATGTTCTAAACAATGAATGCAAACACAAATTATTAGCTGATAATTATTGTAGTCCGTTACTGTAAATACTTACTTAAGATTACTACAGATTGTACATATGGCTGGAGAGGATTAGCCTAGGCCCATAGAGCATTTGCTAGCATTTAAGTAGCGCGCCTTCTAGACTAATTCTTGCGTAATAAATTATTTCATATAAACCCCAAGCTCTACAGATTATTTTATATTTTTCGCATGATTCTCGGCACGTTCCTCAATATTTATGGCGGACGCACATATATTTTGTGGCTCCCCTGCTTGTTTGATGTGCCAACTGTGGACCTCACACCACAGTTGGCTAGGCGCTCCAACCAACTCCGCACAAGTGACGGCTTGATCTTCCATTTTCCTCTTCGGCTCTTTCTTAAGTATTCCAGGATCTTCAACAATTCTTTTATATCATTGATAACTTGGCGCGTCTCCCCATTGATATATTTAAGTTCTTCCTGGTGTCTGGCCATCCGCTTCAAGCTGTTTCTATGCAAACTCTGCAAATGGTGCATCCGCTGATGTACGTTCTCCGAAAATGTTGGCAGCTCATCCAGAAGCTCCATTAGCCGGATTCGATCCAATAACGAATCGGAGATGGGCAGCGTTGACTGCAATTTGCGTAGTTTTGCCTTATACTTGGCGCTCAGCTTTACATCCGGTAAAGACAGTATATGTTCTACTTTTTGGCGCAGATCATGAATTTTCTTAATCTTCTTCCCATACTGCTGGCTCTCCAACGCAATATTATATTTTGTGTCCGTGTGCTTGCAAATTAGCCAATGTATCTGGTGGACCAGATGCTTAACTTTCTTCTGGTCACGGCGATACTGGTAGGCAAAGTAACTAAAGTCATTTTGCCATTGCTGCTTTCTTGATTTAACCATTTTATTAAATTGACAATTTTTGGAAGCCTGATAATGTTGAACAATTTAAATTTGGAATATATGTTATCGAAGATATCGATAGCTCCTATCCGCAGATATTTTCGAATCTTCATTACAATAAACGGTCACTCTCAACACTAGTGTTACCCATCACTCTGCGAACAGCTGTATGTGGCTTGCCCTGCGTGCCTAGTCTGCTTGGAGGTTAGATACGTTGTATAATGTCAAGTACATACATAAATTGATTTGAGCCTGTTTTAAGTGTATCCCTAAATTCAAGTACGAGTTTTACCTAAATATTATTCTAACCGAAGCAGACATGGCGAAGTATATCGCTCAAATTATTGTGCTGGGTGGTCAGGCAATCGGTCGTGCTTTTGCAAAGGCATTGAAGCAAGAGATCGCCGCATCTCAAGAAGCTGCTAGACGCGCCGGTGGCGGTCGGAAAGGAGATCAGAGTGCTGAATCAAATTTGCGTACAGGTGGCTACAACTATTAATTGATAACATTAGGAAGTTGTTGATTAACCACATTGTCCATAGGTATGACACTGGAGGAGGCCAAGCAAATCTTGAACATTAACGACCTCAAGAGCGTGGATAGCATCAATAAAAACTTTGAGCATCTGTTTAACGTTAATGATCGAGCAAAGGGCGGTTCATTTTATTTACAATCTAAAGTCTTCCGTGCCAAGGAGCGTCTGGACCAGGAACTTAAGGCACAACAACAACATCAGAAGACAAGTGCTGAACAAGAAGCGGAGGAAGCGCCGCAAAGCAGAGCAAGGCAAAGACGTTAACAAATTGTTGTGTTTTCTACCTCGAAATGACGCGAGATTTAGTTTATAATTAGATTTTAAGTAGTTGTTCATATAATGTTTTTCGCTTGTAAATATACGAAATAATACTTTGCACATTTCAAAAGTTTGTAAACAGCTGGTTGTGTTAAGATGACAGCCCTGTCTTATGGCAAAGCTAAGTTGGCTGCGTGTAACAGCTGGTGCTTGGCAGCACTGGAGTGCATACAAAGAAAAGATAAAAATTCAATGCTACGCAGATGTATTGTTGTCACAGAGTATTTAGTTTTTAATGTGTACAATCAGACGTGTCGATTGTTTGTTTAATTGTCGCAGTCTGACAAGCCTAAAAGCTAACGACGCAAAACAGCTGGCACATGCGCGAAAATACACAGAAATTCCAGCACAAAGCAAACGAGGAAATCAACCACCAGCAACGTCGACGGCAACGACGACAATTTTCCACAGAGAAGGTGTCTTTTGGAGCATCGTTCTAGGAGCTCTAACATTTCTGCATTTGAGAGAGTGAGAACGCGTGGGAGAGGGAGAAGGGGGGTAAGAGAGTACGCGCCAGACAACGGTATTAGTGCAAAGAAAATTCCGCTGTTCAGTCAGTTTTCAGAGGACCTTCGAGACAGGCAGGCGAAAATTCGAGTTTTGCTAGCTCTACCAAGCAGACAACAGTTAAAAAACAAACTCAATGAAGTGGTAATTTAGAACGTTACGTTATATAGTAAAAAGTCGAAGGCGTGAAGCGTAAACAAATATCGATTAAACGCGACATTTTCTCAGTGTCAGTCAAAGCCCAGTGTACTATAATCAGTTGCAATTAATTTGCCTATTTATTGATTTTCCTCGCTTCTGGCAAAAGCCTAATTCGAATTCTAGTTAATTTTTATTGTTTCTCATTCAATTTGCAGCGTGATAACATAAATAACTGTAAAAGAGTAAAAAATTTACATAACTTACCCATTGAAAGTGAAACTACATTGATGCTAAAGAAAAACCTATTACAAAATTCCTGCCAAGTGTAATAAAACTTAAACGAAGGAAGGAGACAAAGTAGCTGCGAGACAGAGCAGCGACGTTTGCAGACCACGACCAGAGAGCCAATTGTATCGAGCAAGGGGCAGCCTGCGAGAGAGTGATAGACAGAGAGAGAGCGAGAGAGCCACAAAGAGAGTGTACCAAAAGTATCAACACCACCCACAAACGAGGCGCCTACTCTGCGGACGTTTGCACGTTTCTGCTTTCTGAGTCTTCGGCTCTTCGACTTCGGCTTCGACGTCTGCGACTTCGGCTGTGTGTGGCATTCGTTTTGTGTATACACGAGGACGCCAGGCTAATCCTTTCGAGCGCTTCGCTGGCTAAACGCACACAAAACAGAACAGAGCAATAAAACCAAACATGTTTTCGGGTTTAACAAATCAATTCACCTCGCTGGTGGGCGCAGTCAAGGGCGGCGCTGGCGATGAGGATGTCCCAGTGCCCACAGGCGATGCTGCCGCTGGCGCTGCAACCACATCAACTGCGGAGGCAGTTGCCACATCAGCGGAACAGGATGCTGCAGCCGCTGCCGGCGGCGAGCAACTGCTCGAAGGCGAGGAGGGTGCCAAAAGGTAAGTCAACTTGCTTGCACTCAATATGGCTCGATCAAAATGACAAAATGTTTGCCACTTTCCACAACCGATAAGAGTTTGATGTGTGTTTATCTCTTGGCAGTTGCCACTCAAGGCCAATTCCCGTTACCTGACAGCTGCACATGCCTTGAAAGTCTATAACATATTGGCATTTCACACCAGCGTCGCTTCGCTCTATGCCTCCAGCCCGAGACCCACTTGCGTGCCGAATCGACCTTGCAGTTTCTTGCCTTTAGCATTTTGGCCAATCCTTTTGGCTGCTCGATTACCCTGGCTTAGCCATATTTCCTTGTTGGATTTTGCTCTTACATATTTCATTGCACTTTTTCTTCCGTGACTGAACATAATTGCTTTGACTGCAAACGTATAGCTGATCATTTCGTTATACATGTATGTGTAAATATGTGTATATGGTATCGTGATAGAAGTTGATTTACTGTTAGATTCCCCAATTGTGATGACTCTAACTGCCAACTGATTGTGTTGCTAATTCGAGCATATCTCAAATGACATTATTTATTGGATGCCCAGGAGAAATTAGCAAGTTGAAAAACTCCCTCTGGCTCTGTGAATTTCTATTCATGCTGTTCCACAATATAAATCAACATTTTCAATGCAATGACAAGTTTCATTTGGGAAGTAAGCGATTCCCCATGGACCATATGCCCAAGTTAATCTCGTTATTTAGTTATTGAAGGGAAATAATTTGCTTATGCTGCTTAGTAAAAAAAAAAAACTTGCACCCGAATTGTAGGCGTAGAATTATATATGATATAGATATCGATATGCATATGTTTGACTTGGACATTTTGTAAGCAGGACTTTCGACTTATCTCCTCCTGTCTAGCTAGAAAATTATCTATTTAATAGATAAATTTTGGAATTTTGTAATAATCAAAATATAAACCGTAGTAAATTTAAAGCGCTTCGAATTTCTATTATTCTCATTACAATATTGTTTATATTTTTTCTCCTTCACTGTTTCTCATTATGTGATAAATTAATAATCAAATTTGTGTATTTAATAAAAGAAAACAATTTAGTTTCATGAATAAATGCATTTAGTTATTGCTTATGGCCATATAACACAGGAGTCTCTCTTTATTTTGCTACCAACTCGAAAAGTTTATACAATCGACATCAATTCTATTTTGTGACATGTCCTAAGACAATTTAAGCCCAACTGACAAGCTGTTAATTCCAAATGTTACTGCCTAATCCTTTGAACAATCGCAAGCCAAACGGTGGAGCTTTTGTGAGCTATGCTCGACGCATTTCCCGACATTCCCACCAAACCATAGACCGTCAAATGCCATTTTTCACCTAATTTGGCACATTAATATTTAATTGTGTATGTGTGTGTGTGTGTGTGTGTGTGTGCTTGTGGCAAGCCAATTCTGGGCACGTCCCGTGAGCAGCCTTTGCCAGCTGCCAACAGCTGCTGCCAGACTTTGAAGTGCGTCTCCTAGTCTACCCATTTAGTAGTATTCCCGCTGCTGCCTTTCACTATCAACTGACATTGACAAGTTGTGTGACGACGGTGTCGCGGACTACACGGACTACAGGCTTCCTTTATCCGCCTTGTTTCGCACTCCTCACAAATTGCACGTGTACGTGGCTTATGCATAACCACAAAATGTTGAGTCATGCTGCCCACCCACTCACTCGCTGTCGTTGCCATTCAGTGTTTTTCTCCTTTGAGTAACGCAAAAACCGAAATCCTGTCACCAATGTCAGAGACATTTGCTCCATGGTGAGCAGCACAGCAGCAGGACAGGATTCTGGTGGTTGCTTTCCAGTTTCCAGTTGACTTTTGCATGTTTTGCACGGATCGATACCAAAGAGAGCGGCAACAGAGGCCGAGAGAAAGAGAGAGAGAAGCAGTGTGAGAGAGAGAAAGTTAAAGATTGGGTCGCTCTCCTTTGCTCTGTTGCGTCTGTAAAACAAAACGAAATGTGCACATGTGATATGCCCTCGCCAATAGTGGAGCAGAGGACGCTATCCTTGCCATCCTCGAGTGCTGCGACTGCGGCTCGCTGCCGTTGTTCTTGTTGTCCTTTTGCCAGCCTATTTAATAATTGTGCATTCAGTGAACGTGGCCTGGTATTTGAGAATCAGACGCCCCCCAAAATAGCAATCAACGTTAAATCTCTATAATTTTCGTTGAATTAATTTATTCAATTTTGCCTGCCATGCATAAATGTAGCTCATTAAACTGTCATATGGAAGCAAAGTTACATATTTGGGACAAATAGCAGTTGACTCCATGGACTAAATCATAACAAAAAGCGCATTCAGAGTGTAAATTAGCAAGCTTAGAACTTCGTTTATATACTTCTATAACTTTTTATATGACTTTATAGAAACTTGAAACTCGTTTCCCTTGATCTCATTTGTCGGCTAAGCACTTAATTAGTTTTTATTTATACAGAAAATTGAAATATTCTATTTAAATGAAATTAATTTTGTTATATCTAACTATTAAACAATTATTAAAAGAATTTCAAGTTCAAATTTCTTTCAAAAATTAAAAATTTTAATCTCAATATAAATATTTATCTTTAAAAACAAGTAAGAAAGCTCTAGTCGAGACTGCTCGACTACGAGATCCCCTGAACCCT
>NW_022045945.1:251528-279547 GCF_001654015.2 Drosophila navojoa
ATATTTATATTTATATTTATATTTATATATATATTTATATTTATATTTATATTTACATTTATATTTATGTTTATATTTATATTTTTATATTTACGTTTATATAATTACAATTATACATTGTCTGTAGGTGTTCCATATTGGAAAATATCTTCACTAATTATGAGAATTTGAGGCACAAAAGGATTACGAACATGATAGCATGCTGGCCCCGATTTTCGTCCTGCACAGCCTTCACCTGTATTCGCGTCGCCAGGGCCAACGCTGTTGGCTTTGCCATTTGCGCGCTTTCAAGGACATTTACACTATTTGCAGTTGCTCTCTGTGACTGCGTGTGTCTGTATGTGCTCGTGTGTATGTGTGAATGCCCTTGCATTTGATGTCGCTGTTGTTGTTGTTGTTGTTGTTGTTGTTGTTGTTGTTGTTGCCATTGCGACTGCTTGCTGCGTATTTCGAAATGATGCCAACAGAAACAATGAAAACAAAACTAGCGCTCAAATTGCTCCGCAAATAAGCAGGACGAAGGGCTGGCCTTAAACTAGGCTATGTTATTTTGAGAATTCTCTTTGTCACAGACTTTTATTAATTTATGCTTATGCACACACAAATATCTGCATTTGTATGCATGTGTGTGCGTGCCAACTTTTTGAAAACTTTTGATTGCCTCACAAACAACAAACAACAAAGAACAAAGAACAAGACGAACAACAACCGTCCGAGTTTATTTTGGGTTATCATGAAAAATAAAGCTGGTAAATATTTGCATTGATTCAATTTGAAATTGGTTCGGATTGCTTACCAACAACATTCAATAGCCAATCAAATATACCTACGCACAATTTTTATTTGCGATTCAAAAAGCTTGCATATGCCAATATGGATTGGCATCAAATCGTATATCCCATTTATTTATTACTTGTTTATGCGAGAGGAAGTGAGAGTATATTGGTTTTGTGTTCTCCTCGCAGCATTTCCTCTCTACTTGGAATTTTGTATATATATCATATCCGCTACGGTTTCATCACCTAAAATATATTTACTCTTGTAGCATTTAATACCAATACAATATAATACACAATTTATTCACTGGCCATGCGGCTCTGTTTCTTAACCTTCAAATAATGCAAGTATTCTATGGTTGATCTCCTCTTAAGATGAATTTAAAGCAAATTTATTACTTTCTGCCATAGACATGTATCACAGTTTAAGAGTCAGAATTAGTATAATTTAGAGGTGGATCATTGATGATTTCTAGATATCAAAGAAAATATTTTAAGTATAAATAATTAAAAATTTTAAAATATGTATATATTATTGAACTAAATATATATTATTTATATCTATTTTCCTTAATGTAATTTGAAACAAGTATTGTACAACTAAATATGAATTTTATTTATTTTGTATAAGTATAAATCAATAATAAGTATAAATCAATATATTCAATATCAATATCAATCGTTCTTACAACTGAAAGTAAACGATTTGAGCCATATCTTTCATGCCTATCAACTGTTAAATAATGACTCAAAGATTATATATTAAATGAACAATTCACCTGAGCATTGGCTTATTAAGAAGGCTAATGAAAATGTCGCATTTAGACATGCGTATTTCTACATGCGCACAGTATTCCATTCTCACATAGACATACACATACATACGTTTAGTTATATGTAGGTGTGTACACATGTTGATCCGTCAACAACTTCAAGGCCTTTATGCAGTTTTCATAGCCTACATTGCTGCGCTGGCTACCTGTGCGGGGGAATCTTCAGCTCACTGCAGTGCACAATCAAATCAAAGCGCTGGCCTCAAAATAAATGTATAAATAAATAAATAGAGCAACGGCGCAAGGCTGAGAATTTATGTCCGCCCCCGAAAGACGGTTGGCTGGCAGGCAAATAAAAATAAAATAAAATGCTCTGTGCTGAATTGAAATGCTGGCAAATCAAACGCAAAGGCCACCGACAACTTGAGGCTATTTAAATTTAAGGACGATATTAAACTTGTATGCCAAGCAGCACCGCAGGACACTGCACAGCTGGACAGCCGGACACTGGGTGGCGTGGGCGCTTGCCATGTGAGGCACATTAACGTGCCAATATTTCGTGTGTCAAGTGTGAAGATGGGGGCTGAAATTGTAGGCAGTCTTGTTTTTTTTTTCCTTTCCACTCCATGTCAGTGTCGTCCGCCTGTATATAATTCACAGGATAATTGCCCGCCCAGCCAAAGGCCGCGCCGCAAAGTATGCAGCATAAATATTGAATGCGGTTTTGACCAAAAGTGAAACCTCGAATTACTTAGCCTTTCAATTTTAGCTCGCCATATTTCCCATACGTGATATTAAGTTTGATTCTTTTGTGAATATATTTTAGCAAATTTTCACTGAAATTTATGTTTTTGTTAAACACTTTTACTAATTGGAGAACATTTGTATACTTTTATATCCCTGCATTGCTGCCCATTCTGAAAGACTTATTCGTCGGCCAGTAGCCCACATGCGCACTGGTCTCGAACGTTCAACGTTCAATCAATTTTATCGTTTTAATTTTATGGACACCATTTTTCTGACCTGCACTTAGCCTCATTTTGTTACTGCACAGCAGTTGTACAGCTTGGCTAAATCAAATTGACGGCCAATTGGCAGCGTTTGGCAGCTGATTTTATGGCACAGGCAGGATATAAAAAAGAAATAATATAATCGATTAACTGTAACCCCTTAAAATGGTGCTCAGTTTTAATTGCCTGCATGCGAATTGTGAAAAAAATGTGTGAGCGTAACGGTCAAAAGAAAAGTTCTTTTGGCTTAGTTAGTCATAAGACTAGAGTTTGCTTTAAGGATATTTGCAGCTACAAATAAAGTCGGTTTTCTAATCAATAGTCATTTTTTTTAACTGCCGTGATATTAATTAGAAATATAGATCATATATAGATCAAACATTTAGTCAGCTATTTGATTCAAAACACCTTAGAGTTGTAAAAAAAATACAACATTGAACTGAACTGCATAAATATATTTTATATGTATTTATTTACATTTATTGAAATTATCTCTGCTGCTTCACTTAATTGACATTAAAAAAAGGTTTCAAGGAGTCTTAAGCTTACGAACTGTTGTACTCTTAGTAAAGCATCCTAATTAAATGTAATTTTTAATTAAAGTTCTGCTCTACAGCAGCTGCAATATTATAATTATAATTGTTGTGAAAGCAATTAATATTGGAATTGTGCAAATTTACTTATCATTTGCTCTGTAATTAATTTGCAGCCTGAGCAGAGAAAATATGTATTTTTTAATAAATATGCAAAAGTATTAAACTAACTGTATTTCATATTGCTTTATGGTCGCATATGCTTTCATTCCATTTATTTTTATACTCATAGGCCCACGTTTCCTTAACTAGTTTGAATACAATTGAATCTTTTCGTATTTTTTTATGGCTCTAAGTGATTTGATTTGCAGCACTAAACGAATTTGATTGGGTCCGTCCGAGCATATGGCGGATGCTGTGTGAACATATGCTAAAGTATCCCGTTGTCTTGCTGCTGGCGCTGGGAGAAATCAAGATAAATGTGTAGAAGGGAACAATGGGCAAAGTGCACGGAAGTGGCGACGAGTACAGGAAACGGAAAAACTGGCAAAAGTTACGCACATTTCACATACATACAAAGGGTTACATATATGTATATCTAGAAATATATACGTATATGAGCTATGTAGTTGGCGGTACGGAAGGAGCGATACAACCGAAAGCGTAGTCTGAGGCGAGTCGTATCAAGACATAAATATTAACGCACGGCGGAAGTGACAGCCAAAGTAATGCCAACAAATGATGTGAAAGTAGAAAAGGGGGTGCTACGAACTAACTGGCAGAATGTGTTTGTGTGTGTGTGTGGGTGTGTGTGTTGAGACAATGCACGCACACACATAAAAATTGTTATATGTCTTCAGGCTACCAAAATGCTACAAAATAGCAAATTACGCCGTAACGTAAAAGCGCAATGTCTACGTGTTTTTTTTCGTATTTTCTACGGATCCACTGTGACAACAACAAAAAAAAAAAAAAAACATTTTGTTTAAGTTTCACGTTGAGATACGGCAAAAGTTTGCGAAAAAATATTGCAGGAAGTCAACTTTAAAGAAAAAGTTCAGTTAGATTCCATATAATGATAACAGAAATGTTTTATAAGCTGCGGAAAATAAATTTATGAAACTGATTTACAACCTGAACTCACGGAAAATGTTTATAATGCTCTTTTTAGCTCATTTGTGTCAGAAGAAAAAAGCGAAAGGAAAACTCAGTCTCGGAGTATATATTTTAGCTCCTCACAAGCTGAGTCTACGTAGCCATATCCGTCTCTCCGACTGTAAAATAGAGAATCCACATTTGAAATATTTCTGTGTATAATATATTCCTGAGTAAGCCATCTCATTAAAAGTTTAGATTGTTTTCAATATCTTTTACCATTTCATTATCATCGTTCGAAAGTCATATTTTAATTAGAAGTTAAGAAATAGTAAAATGTAGGTGAACTAATCTGAAAATTCAGATTATGAACTCCACGCATGATTTTTAATAGCTCTTATCTTGTCTTTCTTTTGCATTAAACATTTATATCAGTTAGCTTAAATCACTTTTATTTCATTCATATATATATCTAATTTGATTTTCCGAGTGTAATATCATTCATAACATTTCAACACAAATGTGTAAAGAGCAAATATTTTGTTATATCTCATATCTGTTTTCTTGTTTATTCAACTATGCAGTTCCGCTTGGCGAAATGAATCCCGAGCAGAGAACATTTAATATTTGCAGGGATTTAGGAAGTCAGTAAAGAGTGATAACAGATAGATACCCTATACGCAGTGTCGAATCTTTGTTTATCAATTGACATTATTTTTTGCCTCTGGAAGACTAGATACATCCACTTCACATCATTTTTAATTGAAAATATTTATACAGGGTATCAAAGTGTCGCCATTGTTATGCAGCTCTTAATCCGGCATTCTGTAATTCCTCATTCCGTTGCCACATCCATTTGGCGAGCCAGTCAAATGAACATAAAACTCGCACGCTCTATAAAATGCTAAAACGCGTTTGATAAGCGCGCACTTACTAAAAATTTTCAAATTGTTAGCAACCCTAGGTTGCTTTCGATGGCGGAGGGTTCGGGTGCGGGTTTGGGTTTGGCTTTGACTTCTGGACTCTGGATTGGGGCTGGGACTGCTCTTAGTTCTATTTGCATAACGCTAATAGCTGCTGACTGCTTTCAAAAGTCAGACTCGGTTGCTCATGTGTGTGTGTCTGTGTGTGTGTGTATGGGTGGGTATATGTCTGTGTGTGTTTCTGTTTACTGTGTTTGAATGAAAAGGTCATCCCAAGTGTAAAATTCACAGCCTGAAGCGTAAACGTTGGTCATTTCATTTTGGCTGCTTTTTAGAACCCCTAAACCTGCTTTAATAGAGGATAAGCAGCGACTGTACAAATACAGCTTTATCGGCATGACAGACGCTTTAGCACATGCAAAAGAATTAAAGTAACAAATTGTCGACTAAGCAATATGTATTCTATTAAGTCAATATATTAAAGCTTTCAACTCTGAGGAGAACATATATTGCCAGTGATTAATCATGGCTTGACTTGACATTGTCTTCTTGGCTTAACTGTATCACGTAAGAAAGAAATTTCTTAAAGTCTTGCAAGTTAAATTTCGAAAATATTGCGTTGGTCATAGGCGGCGTATACGCAATTTAGCTGGCGTGCCTCGTGGACAGCCTTTGTATGGCGACATAACGCAATTGCGCGGCCACAACTGCGCAGCGTCTATTGGCCTTGCAAATGTGTTTATAGTTGGAATGAAAAACAGCGCCTAACTCAATTCCGCTGCTAGATGCCAGCGGCAACAAGGAGCGCAGTGGCTGACGTGCTTGCTCTTGCTACTGCCACGGCATCCTGCTCCTGCTGCTGCTGCTGCTGCTGCTCCTGCTACTGCTCCTGCTATTGCTGGCACGTCGTTTTGCAATTTAATTTTGTGTTGTGCGCCCGTCGCTAACGTGCGCAATTAATTCTGTCAACAACAGAAGCAGCCCAGGGAGCCAGAGCCAGAGCCAGAGCCGGAGCCAACACCTTGTGGCTATGTCGCAACATTTTCCCTTGTTTCTCGCCCACTCAATTTGCAATTTAAGGTTTTCCTCACTGCATCTCAATTTCGCTTTTGTGGTTTCACAGAGCAACTCCTTAGCTCCACTTTAGTCCTCGTTTAATCTAATTGTTATGTTATCAATATTTAGCGACCCTTTCGGCTGTGGCCCGCTTTCAACTTTTAATGACCAACTCATTTCATAAAGTGTTGCTGTTTACTGGCTCTTAGGTTTTCGTGTTTTAGACCCATTTCAAGTTGAATAAAGCTGAGAAAATATGCAATGACATTTACTGTATTTTATTTTATTTTTATTTATTTTACATTTTCTACTCAAGTAAAAAGTATTTTTAATTTAATATTGAATGTATTATTAAATATTTAATAACTCAGGGCATCTTAAATAATTGAATCGATTTTACTGACATGATTGAGTTTCAGTTTGTGCCCAAACTTGAGCTCCGACTCCTAAGTACATCAGCGCTCCGATTCGGCTGAGTCACCTGAGGCTAGTTACGTGTGCTAAGGTGCACAAACAGCACAAACTATTTAACTGACAAGCCCTTAAATTATTAGTGAACGATCTAGTACTAGGGGCTGCCTGCTTTAGTGCACTTGACAAGCCATCAAGTAAATGCAAACCTTTGTCGATATATATTTTGGACAAACTTATTAAATTTTCAGGCACAGTCCAAGAATATGCTGGCAGGGCTGTTCCATGTGCCAGAGCCAGCACGACCTTTGGCTTAATCTAAAAATAGCTGTCGTAGCTTCCAGCTCGGAGCAACTCCTTGATTCCGTCTGTGTCTGTGTCTGTGCCTCAAAAGCCACCAAACATTTTATGGCCAATACAATTTCCGCCCCAAGCAACATCCTGCCGGCTTATGGGGGACGCGGGTGCCGTTTGCTTTGCCAAACAAAGCCGCCGCCGCTTCCTGCTTGGCAGCATCCTTATTTCATGAACACCCGGGGAGCGGTGGCCAACATCTTGACTCATAAAGAAAGTGACAAGATGTTGACAGCGCTCTCAAACTTTTATATAAATATCCGACTGCGTAGCAGCTCTAGAGCCTTTCCAGAGAACTTTCCAAGTTTAAATAGGCATTAAAGATGAAACGAAATGCCCAAGTCATACGTTAATAACTATATGTGCTCTTAATCCGGTTTACTTGTTCACTTAATATTGTCAAGTTCATATTTCTGTACAACACACAATTTTCTCTAACTTTTCTCTCGTGGGACTGAAATAAAAAAAAAATTTTATAAATTTAATGCATTTTAATATTAAATCAAAATAAATTACATTTGTTAATGTCAATAAATTATTTTACACTTAATAATTTATTATTATTATTTTTTTTTCTTCTTTTTTCAATAAACTTCTAATAGTTACAAGTTTAAATAACCTAATTAAATATTAATTAATTCATTTATGTAAGCTTTCTTTCTTTCATTCTGAAAAATAAATTAATAAATAATTATTATAAAAGTACATTTAGCTATATAATATCTTTTATATAAACAATCTATCGATAAAAACATATTTGATCATATATTATATTTGAAATGCCTTATATATCCCTATTCTCAATATCTTTTTAATGGTACTTCTCCCCTTTATAAATCGATTGCTTAATCAACTGCCTTTCATAGCTCAATTTCATTTATTTACATACATTGCATTGCATTTGCACTTAATTTAGCAGCCATTGCTTTGGCTTGATTTCGAATAGAATGTTTTTTATTTCGACTCTCGTTTCGTACCCAATCAATGTGAATGCAGACACGAGTCAGTGTCGAGAACAGCCTTGCGCCCTTTGACGTGTCAATGGAAAATGATTTCTTAATTAAATACTTGAGGCTTAGAGTCACGTCAATGTGCGGTTTTAATCGGTTTGCATTATTTCAGGGGCTGCATCCTTCATTAAGATGTTATTCTGCTGCCGCACACCTCTGTTGATTATCGACCTCTTCAGTTCGGCCTGCCATGGGTGTATGGCGCATGGCTCATATCGCCTGGCAATATGACCTTAGCTTGGGGCTTTAGTTCTTTGTGGACTGTAATGTCTGCCACTCACTCGTTAATTGAAAATTGCAAGCGCCAACTGCTCCAGCAGCATGCGCCAACTGTTTGCTTTGTAATTGAGTAATGAAATATGCGCTAGCACCCCTACAAAGCTAAGTCCTCGTTTAGCAGCGACCCCTTTAAACAAGTGCTGGCATACCAATGAAAATAATACAGGGCCCCCTCAAAGGTCAAGGGGTCTGTCTGTCAGAGACTTTGAAGTTGGCGCTGCCTCGACGTCTCCTGGTAATGATATTTCAACTATGCTGTTATCCTGGTCATCCTGTCAACATTTCATAACAACCAAAGCCTTGAAGTGCTCGCAGCAGACTCTCATTAAGTTCTCTTCTTACAGCTTGAGCTCCATTCAAGAACTGCTTGAAACTGAAGTACAATTTCATTTTGTATATTGCATTAGAAATATGTATCTACAAATATTTTGAAATGCCTACAACAAAAACTATATTTATATAGGGACTTGAGCTGTTTATCCAACTGATTGATTGATTGATATTGCTGGCTACGCTCCAATTAAAACTAGAAATTCATTACGACTATTTATTTAGCTGATTGGAATTGTGGGCCTGTTCCGCCCCCGAAGACCGTATTCATGTTGCCCGACAAGTCATCATTCTAATTGAATTATATATCGCTCAGTTGTAGCCTTCGTAGCTCGCATACGCTGCGTATACTTAATTAGCATTATAAAGCAACGCCATGAAACTTCCTGTGGCTTCAACAAGTTAGAATGCCTCGTGGCTCCCAGGCGATGTGTGAGATTGAGTTTGGTTGAACTCTGCGTTTAATTAAATAAAAATTCCTTGTGGCCTGTGGCTTGCGGCAGCATGAGGCATTATTTTGCATACATTGTGGATATCCTTGCAATTTTCTTTTTTTCGCACAACTTGTACTATCCATGTGTGCCTTGTTGCCCTTTGATGGCAGCCAGCCGTTCGTGTTCGTGTTTGGTTTCCATGCTCTATCACAGGACTAAGGACTCGGGCATCAGGCAACAACATGCCGCATGCACTGGGCCAAGGTCAGCTCGATTTACATTTCAATTTCCAGCTCAGCTGCAACTTTTATATGTTCACCTCAGCACTGCGAGAGTGCTGTCTCTCTCTTTAACTGTATCTCGCTCTCCCTCTGTGTTTGTTTTTCGCTGTCATTCCGTTATTCCTGTCAATTGATTATAAAAACAGGACACCACCAGCAGATACAATGTGTTGGTCCTTGATGGCAAATTGTTGCAATGCCCGTACATTACCCGTCGATGGTTTCAACCAGTTCCGAGAGCAACAAACAATCTGTCCCTTTTGTTCTCTTGACTCGTATTAATTTTGATTTACGGAGGCTTGCCTGTATAGATTTATGCCTTATTGGATCTTGTACCCTTTCACCTTTTGCTTGTCGCTTGCGTGTTTGAACTTTGAACTTCTGTAGTGTGCGAAAACAATGAAGGGCCGTTCAGTGGCTTTCATGTCGAGGCTCCGTTTAACATAATATCACTTTCGTTTAATCATATCTCGAGACTTAATTAAAAGGCATTCACTCAGTTGGTTGCATGTGGAAAGTGGTCCGATCCGGTTCAGTTGGGTCGGGTCGACTCGGCTTAGCTCGGTTCGGTTCGGTTCGGTCCGGTCATTAGATAATCCTTTCATGGGCCTTAATTGCCGGCTTCTCAACGTAAAATGTCTAATTAATTTCTTAACATTTCCATCGCAAAGATATAAATCTTCATTAATTCAAAATTTTCCCTCTTTTCAGGTAACTATGAAGGCAAAACTCAAACGATGATGAATTTAACTTAAGGTCAAGGTGAAAAATATTGAGAAAAAAAAACAATTAGCCAGGACTCAGATTGTTTCTTAAATATATATTTATAGTCACTTCAAGTAAAGATAAAAATCGGCTTGAAATATTGATTTTAATAAGTTTTTCATGGAACTACCGAATATATAGAAAATCCACAACAATAAAGATTTTGCTTTACATGTACTTAATATAATTTAGTACTTTCCACTTTGCTCACTCTTTAAAATTAATATTAATATTTATTTGTGTTTAAGGATTATTTAAAAACTTTTAATTTTTTTTAACTTTTAACTCATCATTTTTATTATTTTGTTATTTAATTTTGCACACATTTTATTTTAGCCTACCCAAATCATCCTCCCTGGTAGATTCGTTAGTCAGCGAAGCCACGTAAGTTTTCAATATTCATTTAATTTATAATTATGTTATTTTTGACTCATTATATTTTATTATAGTGCTATAATAAACATTTTCTTTAAATAAAATTACTTTCACTCCGCACGCCAGTTTTAAGTGGAATCGTAAAGACATCAGTATGTCGTACTAAACATAAAAGCGAAACTATTAACTGAATGCTGTCATAACTTTCTACCATAAAACCAGCACCCGACCACGCCCATTGGCTGTCTCTTAAGCCGCCAAATGGCAAAGGCAATCACAAAAAGAAAAACTCTCGGCGCCATAATTGTAGAGAAAGTCAAATAAAAGCTACTGCTGCTGGGGGACTCGCATCCCGATGGCATTTCGAAACTTTAATTGCGCCAAAGTGTTTGCGAGTGTCACAGCCATGCTTTATGCACCCACCTCACACACACACACACACCCACACACGCACGCATACATAAGCCCACGCAAAGTTCTGCTCATATGTGAAAAGTTGCGCAACTTAATCGCTTCGCTGGCGGCCATCGCGCCGCGGCATATGCAACAAGATTTTGTCATGTCACTTTGGATGTCGCTGTCCCCTTGGGGCTATGTGTAATTTTGCCTGGCTGCACTCTCGGCTTACGTTCAGCTGCTCTGCTAATTGTAGGCCATCGCGAGTCCAGGCCAAAAAGCGATTCCAGCACAGTTTGGGCCCATCCACATGTTGAGCCTTAAATTGCCATAATCCCAAGGTGTCACAATCCCACGGTCGACCAACAATCCACTGCCCCGTTTACTGCCATCAGCTATTCATTTCGAGATAATTCATCTCAATCAGCTTAAATATCATGTTAAATAATTCATTTGTGCTCGTGCTCAGGCCGGGCAGCCTTTGGGGCCTGCCTTTGTGCTAAGTTACCTTTAATTAATGCGCATAAAATCCTGGCCATTTGCACCTTTTTGTGTATTTGTTTGCTGCCCCAGACACGTCCACGTTTGCCACGTCCCCAATCCTGCATTTGATTGAGTGCGCTGCCATGGCAACGAGCAACGAGTGTGTCCTGATTGTTTATCATTCAGTGATTTGTCCTTGCCTCGTATACCCTTTCTTTGGACGGAATTTAATTTTTTGATTAATATTAATATGCGGAGCAAAATGACTAAGAATGAAGAATTTTTTATTAATACTGTTTGATTAGTTTGGAGACATTTAAAACTATTTTCATAATAGATGGAGACACAGTAAGAGTTCTAAAAAAGTGAAAACTAACAGAAATAGATCTGGTAAAAATATAAATTTAATAATATAATTTCATCAATTTGTTAAATAGTAATTTCGTAATTCTAATTTAGTCTTCCGGCTTAAAACATCCCATATTGTAAGAGTATTCAGTTGGTGTTTGGAACACATCGAACACATATTTATTGTTAGTTATTTATGTGCATTCGAATGAGCAGACAATGGAACTTACTTGCGACGCTCTTGACATATTACCCAGATACACGCACAAATCACATAAGCTATCAACTGCCGTTAATGCGATTTATTTGCTACTGTATATAATCTGCCCATATAAGGCAACACACGAGTGTCTGACTGTTCGCGTCCAAGGCGCATTATTATGTTTTAATAAAAAAGAAAAAAGAAGCAAATGAAATACATGAAGCCAGACACACAAGCACAAACACACGCACGCACACACACACAGGTGTGCTGGGTATTAGAGTATGCGTGCCCCGGTAAATGTCAAAAGTTTTAGAGTATTATAACACTGGGCCACATTAGGGCAGCCAAAGGACCTCTCAGAGCCTTTCTCTTGCCTGTCAGCGACACGCAACGTTTGCAGTTAGCTGCTGATATTTTTAGACATTTGTACAAAGTTTTGGTTTCTTTTTTATTTAGTTTCTGTTCTCTCTGTTATGGCAGCATTTGTTGCCTGTTTTTATAATTATATTCTGCGTTCGTTACGTTTACACCAGAGTCGGATCCAGTCACAGGATATTTTAATGCTGCTCTCGGCCACAAGCTCTGCTCGAGTTAAGCAATCCCATTAAGTAGATTGTGAAGGCTTCGGCGACAACTAAAGACCTGAATGGGACTTGGGACTCGGAAGTGGGCTGCGATGCGATGCAGTGCTCACTTCAATTATATACCCATTGCCAGGTGCTGCCAGCGCCATTAAATGTTATGTTTTGCTGAGGATTTCGAGCCATCAAGAACTTAGCTGTTGCCCAATGATTAGATGAGCGCCTAGGGTTAAAAACAAATGGCCTGCACATGACACGACTCTAAGCCTCCACCAAACTACTCTAAACTAGGGGAAGTGGGAGAGCATAATGAAGCTGCGCCCAGTTAATGGGCACTAATATGCTAGGGTTAGTAAGGGGCCATTAAGTTGCTGGGCTGGAATATATTTGATAAGAGAAAAAGCGTACCTCAATCATCAGAAGTCGGTGTGTCATGTTTATAATAGACTAAGGATCTATCAAACTGACTATAGTCTACAGACTGCTCGACCCAGTGGAGAGCCGCTCTTCCAGCATAGCACATACCATTAGATATATAATCCCAGGAGAACAGAATCATCTCTCACACTCAGCAAAAACTCATCAGGAGCTGTACACTTTACTTACCCAACTGCGAGACGTCTACCCTTTGACTTGCAAGACGTATATAGTTTCTCTATATATTAAATATTTTTCAGTTTTAATTTATTACTTCAAAGTTAAAATCTCGATCTTTTGATCAAAACTTTCGTTTATTTATGAAGAAACATTTTCGTTTGGTTTAAAAAGCCTACTACGAATTTAAGCTAATTAAAAAAATGAGGTATTTTTTGTATTATCTCACTTTTGCCTAAACTATCGATGATTTTATACTACTATATTCAATAGTCTCTGCGATGTATAGTATTAATTTAGTTTTTCCCACTTTTGGCTAAATTATCGATGTTTTCATACGAATATCTGACGTTGTTGAAAGTATTTAATAGTCTATTATCATCAATAAAACTGGAGGCTTCCTCTCTTTTATAGAGATACTTAACAATTTTAATAAAATTCAATAGGATTTGATTCTTCCCTCTTTGTATCATAGCATCGATTATCTAGATTTATGTATATGAATTCTAATAAAGCGAATTGTTGAATCATAACTCTTCAGAGTAAGAAATCTTGGCTCAGCCTTGTCAGCTCAGTCAAGGTCGACCTTGGCAATCATCTCAGCTTCGCCGTATCAGCTGACGTCTAAGTAGTATTTTACACTATTTTGCCAATCATAGTCGCAGATGATGCCTCGTGGAAAGGTCACAAGTGAACTCGAGCATCTATAGGCAGCTACCCATTGGATTGACCTTTTCAGCCAATCAGAGGCAATTTCAACGAGTTTCTTTGAGAAGTCTCAGTATTCGTATTTATTTCATAATTCCACGATGCTGTATTGCATATTTTATGGCACAATTTACGGCGCCTGCTTATAAAAATAATATAATTGGAAAAATTCAGCGTGCACAGCGCAGACATAAAACGAAAATTGAAGACTGCGTGGTAAATGTGAGAAGAAAAATATGAAAAGCGGCTGGCATTAACAGCAAAGTTCATGAAAATGCTGAAACGAAAACAACAACGGAAGTCAAATGTCAAACAATAATTACCTATCGACTGTGGGCGTGGCCATTGTAAAGGCGTTAAATGAGCCTTGCATCTATTATTAATTGCCAGACATGATCATCACAATAGATGGACGCGATAGGCGAGTATATGTCATTCATAGGCTCCATTTTTCACGGTGTTTACCTCCTGTCGGGGGCTGGCATCCATTACGCCCTCCCACTCACCTGCCGCACCTGTCTCTTTACCTGCTGTTTACCTGCTTGCTGGTAATTTGTCAAATGTGGATTTGGCCATTCTTTTTCATTTCCTTTACTGGCTGTTGCGTCTCTCTGGCGAGGGTGGCTCGAAAGCTTGCCATTTCCAAATCAATTTATAAATCTGCATTAAACTTGAAATCAACATTATATCGGGGCATTCCAAACTGCCTTATATCCTTACCCTCAAAGAGGCTGCCCCCTGCGAGGGCCAACTTGTGAGAAGGGTTTGACAGTTATGCACTTAACATCAGATTCTGCTAAATCACTTGAGACGTTCCGCTTTAATACGCGCCAACCCAAAGCCCTCATCGGGCTAACATGTTTTACATGTTTTATATTATGGAATACAGAAATTCCTTATTGTCCAAATATATAAATAACAAATTTGTTATAATTTGTTTCTGTCATGCTGGGATTTTATTTATTAAATTATGTATAAAGTTTATCTTGCTGTGTTGAAAACAATATACATACCTAATAATATCATGCAAAATATATATTATTATAACTTCTTTATCGAGTTTTTGTTTTTAATCTACTGAATATATAATTTGTATTTTTTAGCAAAATATTTCTGTTCAAAATTCATACAAAATTAAAAAAAAAAACAATCAGTTATATAAAATTATAGGTAGCAGAATTCTTAATTAAATCTGGCCATGCACACAAAATGTAGTTAATCGGGGCCAACTACTCTGACCACCCTCGCGATGCCAGTGCTGCCTGCTGAGCCCTAAGCATTGTGCGTCAGCATCATACCGGCTGCTTGGTTGCCGTACAACATGATATTATTTAGCTTTTATACGCATTTAGCGTTATTTTTCTGTGCAAATGCAATAAATTTCCCTTACCATTACCCTTAATATGCTGGCCGTATGTGTGTGTGTGCGTATGTGCGTGTGTGCGTGGGTGGGCTTGTTTGCGCACGTGGATCCATCAGAGGCTTACCGTAGCAACGGGCGGGCGTTGCCAGGCATGGCTGCTGCTTCTTCCTCAGCTTTCCACTTTCGAGCTTACTTTAAAATGGCGTGTCTCGGCAGCTTTGAAATCAGAGCCAGCGCAATCTCGGTACGACGAAGTAATCCAATTAAAGTACAAACTCACGCCCGACACTCGACACAGACTCAATTAAAAAGCGCACTTACAGCCAGTGGAGCAAGCTCGGCTAGTTAAAATCCGCTCGCGCTGTTATCGTCTATCCACCTATTGTGGCAATTGCCATTTGTGTTTTTTGTCAGCGCGAAGCCATAAAATGGCGATAAGCAATCAGGCAGATCGACTACAAAAAAAAAAAAAAAAAAAAGAAAGGAGAGGGAAAAAGCCATCTACGTTAGCGAATGCAATTTGCGCATCAGCAGGCACGAGGGGCGGGTAGGGGGGCTTGTGTAGAGTCGGGCAATTTGATGTGTCACATTGACATATCCTCCGCACAGTGTGCCACATTTGCAATTCTGCACTGCAGTTGCATATTGCAGCTGTTGTCCTTAGCTTTGCCCCTCGCCGTCCTTACTTCAATTTGCATAAGTGCGATTTGTGTGTTGGTTGAATGTTCTTGCCGTTGTTGTTACTGTTGTTGTTGGTCTGTTATCCCTTTGCTTTGTCATGAACTTATAAAAAAAAAAGAAAACAAATTTATTTTTATATTTAATTGCATATTTTCCCTCATTGAGGCAAATTTAAGGTCAAAAGTCTTTATTGTAGTTGGCATAAAGGGAACAATGCTCTGGAGCATACAGCCAGCATCAGGGCAATTCGGTTAGTTGGCTTAACTGCAAAGTTCACGCAACAATGAAAACTCAATTTGTGGAGAGAAACTTGTTGGGTGAAAGTTCATTGACAAACTATAAAAAATAACACTAATAACATTTGAATGCAAATAGAATACTTGTGAGTAAATGTGATAAAAATTTGAATTTTCTCTGAGTGCCAATGTAAAAATAATAATAATTTGTAAACCATCAGATAAAGCTAATTTATGTTTAATAGAGGTTAGCTGTTGCTCTTCAACTTAGATATTCCCAACTCTGTACATACAGCAAATATAAGTGATGTACTTCCTTTATATTTTCTCAATCCTTTTATAACCCATGTGTAAACCCAGAACAGAGAAAATGCTTGGCTTAGAAAAAAATGCAATTCAGACTAATAAGAGTGCTCTAGGAGCTACTATACCCTGTTGCTGTTATTTAATGCATTGCAACTTTCAATACATACAGAGTCTGCATGGCAGACATACATATAGATAGATAGGCTGGAGTGCATTGTTACAACCATGCGACCCATCCTATCCTTCCCCATATAAAATGTAAATGGTCTGAATATGCCTCCTTCTGCTTGTTAAATGCATTCGCAGGGACTTGGATTCAGAGCTGCATCGAGCTGCATTGCACAGACAGCAAACACAAATGAATAGGAATAATTAGTTATTTCTTTGTTTACTATTCGCATTAGTTATTCAGATTCAGGTCAATAGAATTAGCAGTCGACCTATTTTTAGCAAAGTAGGAATTAAAACAAGCTCTCACTGATTTAAGGATGTTAGATGTACAATCTTAAATAAAATGATATGATAATTGAAACAACTTAAAATTTAAAATATATTTCAATATCTCTCTTCAGCAAAATATATGTTGAATAAACATTCAGTTCTTGACAAGGTGAAGCTAAATTATTTGCTTTGCAGATTTGCTTATACTAACTTGAAAAGTAAATAATTAAATGCAAAAATGAGAGACATTTAAAATTGCTTTAACTTCTTGGCCCGAAAGGATTCCTTATGAAATTATCGCTGTCTAAATTCCTAGCCTCTGGCTCTCTGCATGTGTGCGTGTAAGTCAATGTGCAGAGTCCTGCGGCATGGCTTATTTTTCTGCAGAACGGCAACTGCGCCAAACTTTTATAATTAAAACTTTTGTCTGCAATTCGACTGAAAAAAGGAAAAAAAACCAAGCAACGAAAAACCACATCAATATGAATGGCTCAACGCATATAGCGTGAAAAATTCTCTCAACATGGACTGACAAATACTGCACATGATGAAAATTCAAAAGCTCCGTAAAAAATAATTCTCTAAGGTCTCAGACCACAACATGTTGGGTAGGAATGAAATTGAAGATTGAAATTCGTCCGTCTTCAAAAAAGATATTTCATAGCACTTGGAAAATATGAACGAAAATATAGAGAACTCTTTACCATTAATTAAATGAATATAACATTTTTCAATTCAACTTTATTTAAAAATTTTAATTTTGAATAATAATTATTTAAAAGTTTTTTATATTATATATTTTGTACAAATCATATTTCATATAATATGTGTATATGTTTTGCCCAAATTAATTGATAAAAAAAAAAAAAAAATTATATTGAAAAATTTGTGGTTTTTCCAATTAATTTGAGCAAATGAAATGGATTTTAGTAATTAGAAAGAATTAATATTAATAATAGTTATTGTTTATATTTCAAATAATTATTTTCATTTAAAATTGTTAATCAAAATTTTATAATGGGGGTTCATTTTTACAGTCTCAATGAAGAGTCTAAAGTAAAGAGAAATAAATGTATTATTCTTGTGTAGGAGAAGAGGCTAAAGGTCTGCTTTAATATACTTAAATTCACGACATGCCTGGATGGCGCTGCCCAGCTCTCTGGCTTTAAGTATGCCACTTATCAGACTCTGGGCAGTATTATGCGAATGCTGTATAGTCCTAGGCGGGCCATAAATAAACACTGTAGCCGTCTGTCAGGCAAACAAAATTGCGTAAAAGCATCGCGCCCCCCAAAACGCATAAATCACATCAAAAAGTGGCAGTGGAGCCGGCCACTTGGCCACTTGGCTAAGATGGTGAATGCTAATGATAGTTATAGGGCTTATCAGCAGCAGAGCTGCAAAGCTGCACAGCTGCAAGAGATAAGCCCCGACTTGAACTCTGTTGGCTAATTGAGCACGACATGGCTTATTCGTGTACAATGTATGCATTTAATAATTCCATTTATTGTCTGTCATCCATAGGTGCTGCACGAGGCGAAACTCAATAAATATTGCAATGAAATGAAATTAACTTGCGTCAATTTATGGTCACTTTTTGTTCGTATGCATTGAGTCCTTGTCGCATCGCTGAGCTCATTCCCCATCGATCCCATGCGTGTGTGTCGGTGTGTGTATATCCATTATAATTGCAATGCAGTCCTTCTCACTGCATCCCTTTGCCCTGTCAATGCGTCCATAGAGCACAATGAAATGGAATGTCAGCTAGCCTGTAATATTCCGTTGCTTGTCAATTTTTATTGCATATGCTTTAGCCTTCACTGGTCTAACGTGTCCTTTTATCATCATAATCGTCACCATTATCATCATCATCATCATCAGCTTCGTCATCATCCATACTTAGCATGCGATACGCTTATGGCGTGGCAAAACGGCAATTCGACAATTCTTTCCCTTTCTTTGTATTGCCGCAGGCAAAGCATTCAATACCTTCGCTTTGGCATTGCATGTTACCCAGAATCGAATCAAATCGAATTGAATTGAATCGAGCTCCATCCATCGCCCCACATGGATTGTGCTTGTGCTGCTTGTTGCTTGAATGGATAGAATCGAAGCGTCGCTCTGCGGCATTGATGAATCTGAGTCAAGTGATTTCGATTAGTGAGCTCAGCCCAAGAGTAAAATGCAATCTGCTTAGATTTATTTGAATTTTATATTTTTTTTAATCAAATATTCGTTTTCATGTTCCAAGTCCCTGTATTCAGTTCTTGTAAAGCTTCAGAGTTTCGCAGGCACATACAAGAAATTAATTTGAACATTGTTTTAACAAGGTAAAACCAGAAATTAAAAAAAAAAATGCTTTTTTTAAATATAAGAACAGGAAAATTTAAGTAACTGAACAAATTAGACCAACGTCGCGTCGGTTTATATGTATATGTAGAGATCTATGCCAGAAATACTATTTTAATGCCAGAGCCACGTTCACGCTGGAAGAGAGACACATAGATAGAGATTCACAGCGCTAAGAACAAGTTGCCAATTAGCGAGCTTTGCAGCGACTCGCCATACTCACAATATAATACTCGAACGGAGCTCGACACAGTGGGCAGACCTTGGCGAGACAGACATCGTAGACTTTCTTGAGGCAGCGCTTGCAGAATGTGTGCTTGCATGGAGTGCTCACAATGCGATGCTTGCGGCAGAGGCAAATAGCACAAAAGTCTTCAGAAGCGTCCATTTGTAGTACTTTTCCTTTTGTTGTTCGGTTTTAGTTAATTTTTTATGAATGTTTGTTTTTCCGATGATTATGAATGTGCGACCAAAAAAATACGAGTCAAACGTATGTCACGTGAAGTTTAATGCAAAGGCAATATTTTTGACACATTTTTGTTTTCTTCTTCTTCATCTTTGACATTCTACGCTCTCGTTTTTCATGTTGAGTGCATTAAATGTATTACACGAGCTTTCATTTTATTTATGACAGCGGCCATTAAACAAAGATTCTACAATAAATCGCAAACCTTTGGGCACAGCAAAAAAATAAGACTCTAGAAAGTAAGAGAAAATATCGTACAGGGTGTCTGTGCGGAAGGACCATCTGAATACTATTACTTATTATAATATATATTAATGCTATGTAGAAGTAATATATTATATATCCTTAACTAATACAGTGCTTATTTAGTTTCGATCTATGGCTTTCTGTGCCCTGGAACACCCTGTGGTTGGTTGAGTGCGTGCTTGTGTGAAGTGGGCTTTGTGAAGTAGTTTTTGCCAAGTTGATGCGCGCCTGTTCATTGCTTGACATACTATTGAATGAATAGAATATATAGATATTATCGAGTCTGCTTATGAGCAGCCAAGCGTTGAGCGCCGTCAAATTGCAGCCGAGATTGATTATCGTGCAGGAGTCCTGTTGACTAACTTATGCTCATGCCATTTCTGTTCTGTTTTGTTACTTCCAGCGGCTGGCTGGGCAGCGCCAAGGGCTGGTTGGGCAATGCTTCGATACCGTCGATGCCGGCCATGGCAATGCCGTCGATGCCATCGATGCCGGCGATGCCATCGATACCATCGATTCCTGGACTACGCAAGAGCGGCGCCGCCGACGGAGCAGAGGGCGGCGAGGGCGCTGCAGATGCCGCGGCTGCGGGTACTGTGAGTGGAGGCGATGATGACGACAAGTCGAGGTATATTAGGTATGGGCCCATGCTTAAGAATGACGGAATTATATGCGATACAAACAGCGGCAAACATAAAGCAAAGATCATATATAAAAGCGCGTTTGTTACTAAGTTTTCTTTTATCCTATATATACAAATTTTTTATTTTCTTTTTTCGTAAGTTTTTTTTATTTTACTTAAGTTCTTGTGCAACTTTTTGATACGATTGGCGCACCTTTTGTTGAAATTTTGCTCACTTGACGGCTATTGTTTGTCGGGATATTTCTTTTTCTGTTTTGTTTCAACCTGCGGAATGAATCAAGACGAAACTTTGAATTTTGAAACGAAACCAAAATTAATTATACAGCTCCCGCCCAAGCCTTTGCGTTGATACGCCCACTAAAGTGGCAAAACAATAAGATACAACTAATAATAACATATTTATATATATATACATTTTAAACACAAGTTACCCTAAATATGCCCTATGACTACTGTCATTTAGTTTTGTCTTTCACTATTCACCAATTTTTCTTCTACAATTATTTAGCTAAAAAAGTTAACAAGAAAACAAAACCAAATACTTTTATTCACTTTCAAACAAATTCTATCGTTTTTTGTTCCAACTTTTGCTCAATTTTTTTTATTCAAAACTCTTCTTCTAAATTTAGTTTGACTACTTATAACTTTGTCTTTATACTGTACAGACAATTACCCACATATAACTCTTTGAAACGTTTTTGTATGTATACCTAATATCCAATAAGGAACTTACAATTAACTAACAAAGTGCCAAAAAGTCGATTATCAAACAGAATTTTGTCCCTTTGCAAAATTTGAATTAGTTTTTCTCACTTTTATCAATCAGTTGATTAAGGTAAGTTTTTTATTATACTCTGATAATTCGACATTTTGTAAGGGGACACAATTATGGATAGTCGAAGAATATTCTTGAAGAGACGGCAACATAAACAACGAATTCCATAAAACTCATAATCAAGTTATATAATCATTTAATTTTGGATTCATGCTGTAAGAAGACACGCCCCATACAACATTAACCAAAGACCATCATTAGTTGACTTCACACTTTGATTCATTTCACATTTTCATTTCGTAACGCGTTATTTTAAAAATTCAATCAATTTGATTTAATATATATAGCGATTAGTACAGAAAGAAATGTTCAAGTATCAGATTCCATCATTATTGAGCGGCCCATCAAACCACCTCAAGGATTTAAGCAAAACTCACACCAAATTAATCTGGAAATATCCTTGTGGCTACGCAGTAGATAAAACTAACTAAAAACTAATTGTTGTTAATAGCTGTTATCATTTGATTTGATATTAGTTTACAATGTTTTTTATTCCATCCTAATTTCTCAGTGTCGATGTGTAGCTCATCGTGTCTCAGTAATCATTTTCTCTATGTTTTCACTATATTTTTTCTCATCTGATTTTAAATGTATGTAGCAACTATATCATTTTCTTCAGCTCTGCAACTCTGCAGCTCCTTCCAAATACACTCTCCAATTGTGCTAGAGTTCTTTCTAATTGATCTTAAAGTCACAAAGCGAACAGCGGGAGACTCAAATAACTAAACTGAAATCTCTTTTAGTGCATGTCCTAGTGTCCTCTGTCTCTCACTCTCTATCTCTCTTTCTGGTCTCTTGAGTTCAGGTTCATGCATTTGTAATATCAGTTGGTTTGGTTTTCATTCCTCCTTTCGGTTTGCATCAATCAATCGACATATATTCTTCTCACATTGCATTCACCTCGCAATCATCAAAAATAATTTAAATATTAACTGTCCTTGACTGAGACTAAAATCAAACGTGTAAATATACATAAACGTGATGTGATTATGGAAACATATAGTAATTGTCGCAGGCTCACACAATCATAGACTAAATTAATATACGACATAGAGTTGGTGTTAAATATAGCTTTGAACGCAATTAGACAATTACACTGATTGCTTTCAATTTACATAATTGAGAGGCAGCCGTTTGCGTCGCGCGGATAAATTTATCTCCTGCTTGCCCATCCTCATTGCAGCGCAATTTACAAATTGAGTGAATTTCGGGCAACGCATTATCAATTAGTCGCCATTCACACACAAAGCTCTGACCAACCTGATTGAAAGTCAGGTAAGGGTGCTCTCACTGGGATACCCTGAAATATTTAGCTGCTCTGTTAAGGACTCTCTTGACTGTTACGTACAGTTGAACAGAAACATTATAACCCTTTCCTTGTTCAGAATAGCTAGAGGCTATATCAAAAGTTAGGTAAGGGTGTTCTCACTCGGAATGTCCAACTAAGAGATACCCTACAAAATAAATGTCTGTAAATAATGAAATATTGAGGTGCTTTGTTTAGAATTGTCTTGACACTTGCGTACAGTTTACCCCTTTCATTCATTCACAATAGCTGCAGGGTATAACATAAAGTTGTTGATAATGCCCAATTAAAACATTCCCTGAATGAAACGTCTCCGAACAAAGAAATGTCTCTGTTTATAATAGGATTCTCTGAGCACTTACGTACAGCTGCAGAAAAACACTATACCCCGTTTACAAAGGCTGGAGGGTATAATAATTAATTGTCAGCGCAAATTTAACGCAATTGTAAGCTCTCCATGCCCCCTTAGTTGCATCCATAAATGAACTTGACTAATTAGCACAATAAATTAATTAAAACAATGAAAATATGATTTAGAATCGATTAATTTAGTCTATGATAAGATCCAGTAACCTTCTCTAGTTACAGGCTCCCAACTTAATTTGCACGTATCTTTGATTTGTATATTATATTAGTTGCTTAACGGGATCCAATTGGCAAATGTCTAATTTGATTTTGTTGTTGGGCATGTCGCATGCTGCACGAGTTCAACTGCAATAACCACACCAGATAATCTGTATATAGATATATATATACAATATTTCCATATAAATGTACCCAAAATTCACAAACATAAATCTGACGCAAGCTTATTTTCTATCTCTCTTTCTCCCTTTCTGCTCTCTCTCTCTCTCTATCTCTTTGTGTTGCACGCTGACGCAATTTCTAATTACAGCGCTACAGAGGGTGCTGATTCGCATCCAGCATCGGGCGGCGGCACGCCCACTGGCGACGAGGGTCAAATTGGACAGGGTAAGGGCGATGAATTGAAAAGTACGTGTCACAGTTTGATTGGTAACAAAAACATCAATACTGATAAAAAGTCAAATGAAAGTCAACTTGAAAACAAGCAAAAAGTGAACTTCAATTGCAATTTGCCAAATCGAAGTGCGAACTAAATTTATAGAAAGCGGTGACAGGTTACTAATTAGCTAGTAAATACAACCCGTAGTTAATATGCTCCACACACTTCTAGCACCCACCTACTTATACACCCCTAGCTGATAATATTCCGATCTCCCAATACTGTTTAGTTTGTAGCCTAGCGACTTTGGTTGACTGCATTAATTAGTTGGAATCACTTTTACTTTAACTCTACTTCATTCGCATCATATTCAATGAACTAATCGAACCGATTATCGCTTCCACAGTTACCACGAAAGTAACACAGCAGGCCAAGCACTTTGGCTCCTTCTTGTCATCGGCCATCAGCAAGGCTGGCAGCAAGATCAAGGAGACGGTCAAGGATAATGTGAGTACAGATGCGTGAAATCCTAAAGCCGCATATTCTATATGTTATTCTTGTGGTTCTTCCCCGTTTCGCTCGTTTAGACCATACTCGAGTCATTCAACAAGGAGCAGGAGGCATTCATTAAGGGCCAGGGCGGTGCAGGCAACGGTGCTGCCCCCTGGATCGGCCATGCCAACGAGGCAAAGATCAAGGAGGAAATCCTGGGCTTGTCACAGGATCGTCGCAACTTTGTGCGCGCACCGCCAGCCGGCGTTGACTTTGACTTTAGCTATGACACTGCATATCCCACTGCCATAGCCATTATGGCCGAAGACAAGGCGCTCGAAACGATGCGCTTCGAGTTGGTGCCCAAGATGTAAGTGCGCGTGGCCATGCCCGTCCAAGCTAACCCTAAAGATTCTCACTCATTTATCCGTGCACAGCATCACTGAGGAGAACTTCTGGCGGAATTACTTCTATCGAGTCTCGCTAATCATTCAGGCCGCCGAGCTGGGCACTTTGGGCGCCGATGGCGTGGGCCAGGCTTCCAGCGGTGAAGATGGTAAGTTCATCATGGTTTATTGCCCATCAGCTATCACACCAAAGACCAAAGAACAGATCACAATCAAGCGCTTGCACCGAAGCGATAAACATGCGCAAGTTTTTGTTTTTCTTGCGCTTTCCTCTTCAGTAACTTTCTCTACCAAACTCTCTTTCTCTCACCTACACACACATACAAACACTCGCTATTCGCGCGCTCTGTGAATTAACTCTGCCAATAATGTCTCTCGCTCTCGCTATCTCTATCTCTCTAACTCTCTCTCTCTTTCTCTGTCTATCTAAGTCTATGTTTCCACTTATGATTTAGTAAACGTTTCTTTTCATACACGCGCCTTTTCTCTTTTCATTTCGAATTAGCTCCAAGTTATAAGTCTCTCGTTTTAACTTTCGGCTAGTATCTGTACTACACACCGCCTATATAGTATGCTATCTGAACCCTAAGTTTCATTTCTGTTCAATCGATTTTGATATCATTTGGATTCGGTTATAATTTAATTTGTAATTGTCCTTCAACTGCACCGGCCTGTCTGTCGCCTGTGCTGAAGATTCGATTTCGTTTCTCATTTTCACCGATTCACTTCGTCGTGCGCTCAGCTCTCAAGATCAATAATCTATAATCAAATATCAAATCAACTCAGTCTTTCTTTCTTTCCTGATTTTTCTACATTTTTTCTTAACATTAAATTTATGTATATTTTTATTTGTTTTTTACTTTCATGTATATATTTTTTGGTTATTTTAAATACCAAATTGTAAAACCAAAAAAACAATCAAACCCAACTGTAATGAATTGACATGCTCGAAAGCAGCTAAACAATTACCAGATAAAGCAAATATTAATCCCACTGTCAGCCCTGTCAAGAGTACGACAGGCGGCGACAGCCCCACAGCAATAGCCGCTGTCTCTGACCAACCGAAGCCTGTCATTGATTTGAAGGCCGCCGAAGAACTTAAGCATGATTTGACCCAAAAAATCTCCGAGTCCGAGTTCGTTTCGGACGAATTTCAAACATCCAATGATACCGATTTGGCCGAAATCCAAGACGGTATGCGCAAGCTGGGCATCGATAGCCTGTCCCAACAGGCACTCGCCAGCACCGATGGTAAGAGGTCTTAGCTTGCGAAATGCAATAGCTAACTGTGATTTGATTAAGTTTCGTTCTAATTATTATTGGGTAACATTTTACTTTTTGGTTGTACATAAGAACTTGGGACTTCAGTCGAAGTCTCGAAGATGTCACAAGTTTTGTATATTTATTTGGGCTGCAAGCAGAGGATTGCTGTCTGTATTTGTCTGTGTTCGAGAAATACGTATAAAGACTGACGATAACTCTAAAGTTCTATAACATTCCGTTTTCAATTTTATAATAGAGCAGAAAATAAATTGAATTATTGCTAAGCTAAAGCTGCTTGGCATAAAATTAATAGAAAAATGTTTTATCAAGTCAGTTTCGATTCACCTTTAAATATTAATAAATTAAAATTAATATGTTTTTATGTAATATTCAAACTTAATTTCAATTTGCTTATGATTTATTTCAAGTTATTTATTTTACACATTTTGTACATACATTTTCGGTTTGGTTCTTTTTTTTATGCAACGCCCTTGAAGTTTGTCCGTGCATAAATTTCACTGGCTGCCGCATAAATATACAATACATACACATACATATATACATACACATGCGTACATAGTAAAGGAAGCAACGATTAGCGCTTCAAATCGTGGCATTTCTCATAGTTCATGCAATTCTATAGTTATAGATGGCAACACAAGAGACGCAAATGCTGAAGGCAATGTTTGTAGTCTATGGATTTCGAATGGCACATCCATACATTCATCCTAGCTTCAAGTGAAACGATCTAATAATCCAATTCAATTGATTTCCATGTCCGTAACAGCATATTTGACTCATGTCTCTAGTCTATCACGCCCCATCGCGTCGTATCATAACTATACTATATAATATACATATATACATTTCTGAATTCTTTCATTTTATTTCGGGTTTCTTTTGCCTTTTGCCCTTGCCACATTTGAACTGTTTGGCTGTACAAACTTTAATTATCATTTAATCATACATAAACTAACTTTATTCAAATAGAAATTTTTTATGAGAACACAAAAACAAATTTCAACTCTTAACAAACTAACAAACAAACCAAGAAATGTGTGTACAAAACAAAGTGTAAAAACCAAACAATTCTCTTTTTTCTCCTCTGCTCTGTTTCTTTCTTTTGTATGAATTCAATTATTGTCAAATCGTTTTCTTTATTGTCGAAATACTAACTAACAACAATCCAAAGCTCTGGCATTTAATTATTAAATAAATAAACAATAAATATCAATTGAAATGAAAGCAACAACAACAACAATAAAATAATAAAACAAAACCGAAATGAATATGCAAAACCTATGGCATCTTATGGATAATAAAGTATTATAAATAATATATAGATCAACACATATATATACGTACATATATAAATGATAAAAAGCATATAACACGAGAGACAACTCAAGTCTAGTCTAATCTGTTGTTGCCTTTCCCTTCTAACTAGCATATAAAGTACTAAACAAAACAAATTCAATAATTGCCCACTTTAAGTACCTATGATCAATATAAATACATATATTTATAACAACTAAGAAGATATTAATAAAATATGAACTAGCCACAAATCAATTTCGAACAAGTTGAGTATGACCAAAATGATACAGATTCTTATTATTATTATTGAAATACTCTTTGCAATCTTGTGCTTTTTATTCAATTGCAAATTCATAAAATTTTCTAAAATTTCGCTATTTCAAATTTCTGTATGATTATCAATTTTGTTGTTTATAGTTTTTTTTTTTTAGTCTTAACATATTCTTTCCAAATATTTCGGCCAAATATCATATGAAAAAAAAAATGAGAAACAAAATTTGAAGACAAAATTAAATCGCGTTTCCCCCTCTGACACAAAAACACCTCCCACACACTGAACACATTGAAAGATCTATAAAAAGCTATACAAATTCTTAGTATCTAACACACAATATGAATTATGTATTGAAAACATTTAACAAGCATTTATTTTTCTTCATGTATTTCTTAATTTGTTCTCAAATCATCTTGCAGAAGATTGAATGGATAAACGCTAAATTCAAAAACTAAAAATAAAATATATAAACAAAACAAAACAACAACAAACAAAATTGTCCACATAACGGCAAACAAAAAAAAAACAAAAACAAATAAAAAAACAGAATGTTAAACGATTTACAAAAAAAAAAAACAAAAACAAAACAGCAAACCAAATTATATACATATATAAAATATTCACTTGACAAACATAAAAAAAAAAAAAAAAAAAAAAAAAAAAAAAAAAAATATATTATTTTTATAAACCAAAAAAAAAAAACCCAAAAA
>NW_022045945.1:279557-314041 GCF_001654015.2 Drosophila navojoa
AAATTGTTGATTGAAAAATTCAATTTTCACTTATATTAAAAAAAAAAAAAAAAAAAAAAAAAAAAAAAAAAAAACGTATGAACGTTGCAGCCGGGCATTACCGATTGCAGAATGCTTATTCACGGCCCAAACACTAATAGATCCATTTTCCGATTTGCCACGCTTCCAATTGGTATATATATAGAGTATGTCAACAGCAATCGAGGTGTTACATTGTGAGTTTATAGCTCTGTCACGCCCCCAATGGGTACATAGATTCTTAAAAGCTTACTTAAACTCTCTGACAAATATGATTTCCGCTTGATCACGTTCCTATTTGAAGGATCGGGAATATGTTGAAACTTTATAGTTGGAGGGTATACACGAGTATGTTCCGCATTTCAAGTTTGATAGACGGACAGAAAGACGGACAATACACAAAAGCAATATACCCATGTCACTTTCGTGAATGAGTATAGGTTAAATAAAAATACATGAATTTCTGTATTTTTGTAGTTGTTTTTTTTTTAGTTTATTATTTTTTTGTTTTTTTTTTTTTTTTTTGAGTAAATGCAAATTTGATAAATGTAGTTTACATCATTATATATAGAAAAAAAACCCTTTAAAAAACAAGAGAAATTCTACCCAAAAATTGTGAAGCTTTTAACTGCACAAAAGAAAAGAAACAAAAAATTGAAAGAAACATGATTTTAGAAACCAATTTAAAATATGTTTTCTTTCTTGTTTGTCATAAAACCAACTCACCACACAAAATCCAAGAAATTTATTTTTCAAAAACCAATTATCAACAAAAACAACAAAAACACCTTTTCCCAGTAACGTAAGTCAGTCCGTCCATGTTCCAACACATTTTTAATTTTAATTGTTGTTCAGAAATCGAATTTATTTACTTTGCAGAATTTTTCAAATAGCTTTTAGTTAGTTTTTATATATTTGGCGTGCTTTGTATAAGTAAATATATGTATATAAACGGAAATGATATCCAAATATTTAGCTTGCTTTTGATTTCAATGTTAAATATGCTGTAAATACACATGACAGATTTTAATTTAATACTATTCAACATTTTTACTCACATAAATGTATATCTATATAAATATTTCTATATACATACATATATACGTTATATACTTGGTGTCATCTTTGGCACCTGATTTGGTATCTGGACAACAACAAGCAAGTCATGGCGCAGGACCTTTTCCCCTCCTAGCTTTTCTTCCTGGTGCGTGGGCATATTGCACGCTATTCGTTAATTAGCCAGGTTATGGGCATATACAAGTTTGCTAATCAAAAAACAAAAAACAAAAACAGCAATAATTTATTACATTGGCCTCATTATTATATTAAAAGAACATTTTCCACCTTTTGTAGACGATTACTTTTCAGTTACGGTGCGCATACCTAAACGAATAACAGTCTGTGAAAACCTCCTATGCCCCCTTAGTTATATGCCACGCGATTAGTTGCAAGGTAAAAATATATAAAACGAGACATAGAAAAGAAACACATGTACTTGCTTGGAGGGTCGATCTAAATTAAACAAACTTCAATGCTTGCCTAGACACATTTATAATCAATAATATTCAATATAATGTATGCCATAAGTATGCCAACTATACAACCTATATTTAATATGAACTCATGTGACTATAAGCCACACACATACTAATCGACAGTTTGATGCATCTTTCTCAGAGGAACAATGGGAGAAGGACTTGGAGGCTGAGCTCAAGGACTACGAGGTTGTCGACGAAGGAGGCACTGGCGCTGGCGGCGGTGGCGGCGGCGGCGGCAAACAGAAGCGAACAGATGATGGGGACGAGGATGAGGATGACGCACCGACAATATCCAATTTGCGCACACGTTCAACTAACAACGATTGGGAGGAGTATGCCGACCTAATTGAGGATACCGATGATTTAAAGTAATTAAGAGCTTATATCGTAGTTTCTTCTAAGTTGGCTCTAAGTTTATAACTTAACGTTTCTTTCCATTCCTTTCTATTCCTTGTTTCTTTTAATAACAAACCTTACTTGTTTTCGAACCACTACTCTCTGATTATTGTTACGTAAACCCATGAAAAACCAAACACCCCGACCCCAAACCGATCTGCAACCAATTTATGCCGCATCAACAGAACATTGAAGTGCCTAAAACGCACCATGTTGGGCTATCTATGAGACGAGGCAATCTTTACGCTCATCTAATGTTGGCGTAAAAAGTTGGTTAACATACAACGATTAAATGTAAATAGAATTTGCCTCGGATCCTATTGGAAAAGTTGGTTGAGATCTGGCCATTGGCCGTGCGCAAAAATGCAAACATTTTACTCAGTTGCCTTTTAAAGATGATATAAGACACTAAACTCAAACAATTCAATTATGTTACAATTTATAAATCCACTTTGGCTAAATTCAAACTAAAATCCAAATACCACGAATTCTCCTTATCGTTTTGTCACATTGGTTGACGAGTCGGAAACTTTCGCCAATTGTTCAGCACACGAAAATGGCAAACAGTTAACTATAACATACATACATACACAGAAATTTCCACATGAAACTGGTTAAACTAGAATATGAAACAAAAACAAACAAATATGAAAATGAAAATAAACAAATCGAAACAACAAAACGGCATTAGTATAAATCGTATTAAAATATAGTAATGGATGCATAAAGAAGCTTCAATGCGAAACATTTTGTTATTTATATTTATAAATAATTAATTATATGAATATAAATATATATGTGTATATATGTGCATATAAATATATGTATATATATATATACGCATATATACATATACAGAAAAAGATAAAATTAATGCATTTGAATTTAATGTGTAAAAAAATATTATAAATATTATAGATATATATAACATATATATGTATATATATGTATGTACTCTGTAAAAAAAATATATATATACATACATATATGAAATCCAATTAAATATATTAAAATTCAAGAAAACTTGTTTAATACAAAATTGAATTTTCTTTGGTCATTTACTTGAATTTACTTAAACTAAATAATAATTTTGAATTTATTAGCTTTGTTACTGCATTGATTTTGATTTAAATACTTTTTTATATCTACAAATCTAGCATTTTATGTTTTCCCTTAGGCTGATTTTATATAAATATAAATATATTAACCAAAACACACACGCATATATTCCTTCTAAAATAAATGCCAAAAAAAAAAAAAAAAATTATTTAAAAACAACAGTAATTGAGGTAAAATAACACTTTTAACAAAATATAATTAAAAACGCAATTAACAATGGGAAAACAAAACAAATAACAAAATCGCAATTATAAACAATAAGCAGTTCAAAAAACCTTATAAATATATATATATATATTTACATATATATTTCACTAGAAAAATTTTTATGCATAAAATGAGAAGAAGATGAAGAAATAACAAAGCAAACAATCTATATTATCAATGTTTTTGCTCTAAATGTCTAACTAATTGTTACAAAAAAATATATAAATTATTTTCAGCAAGCAAGGACGTGTTAAACAATTAAAATGAAAAACATATGACGTATGCTATATAAATGTATAATTATTTGTTAACAATGGCAAAATATATTGATAATTGAAATTACAAGTAAAAGTTATTGAAATTGAGATTTAAATCGATATCGGGATGGAGATTGTATATTGTAAATTTTACTTTTAAAACTAATCGAAAGTATTCACAATAACAATAACAACAAGAATAAAAAGCAAGGGTTAAATTATTGATATTTTAAATTTCGATTACACTTCAATTGTTTGTTTCCCCTTTCTACTGGAACTAAAAACAAAAAACCAAAAAAAATACGACAAATAATGAAATATTGAAATGTTCACAAAACCCGTTTTACATCCAACATCCAATGCATATTCTAATATATGTCGAACAATTTACAGCAAAGCAACAGTTAATTCAAGTTTTTATGAAAAGTTTGTTAAAGCATTTGCATACCGAAAGTCGAAAAATAAAAAATTAATGAAAGACACACGCAGAAAATTCCATAAATATAAAACATTGCAAAATAATAATATATAATAAATAAAGCAAAAATAAACCATATATTATGTTTATGTACTAAATAAAGTATACATATGTATCACCATAAAAAACAAAAAATATATATATATATATAATTTAGTTGACTAATAATAAAACCCAACATTATTACTTATAACAGTTAGACACACAAGATGGCGTTGACTAATGTTGAACATGGAAAGTGAAATACTGCGATTTATCAACATATTGAAGTAGAACAAGAAAACACAAACATTGAATGTCAAGTAATACTTAGAGCGCATACTAAAGAAGTACCAGTCAACGAGGAAACATAAACCCAAATGCAATAGATTGATAACTTGACAACATATAAACTAAATACACTGAGAGAAGGAACATCATCTCTATAAGATTTAGACAAAACGAGAAATTATACTAGTCGACATATATGTATATATATATGTATATGTATGAATATATAAAACTATACATATTTCTATATATATTTATACATATATGTATATATACCTAAATATATGAAAACAATTTAATGAGAATAACATCAAGTAATAAAATGAAAGTGTATTACTATTAAAACTAACAAAAAAAAACAAGTCGTCATTTTTAGTCAAAGGTTTTATCTAAAAATAAAAACAACGGTTGAAAGCTCCTCAGCTAAGCCTCTGGCTAACTTTGGAGCTATGATTAGAGTATGCTTCTTTTCAAAATGGGTACAATGCTCACAACGTATTTAATATATTAAATTTATCTTTAACATATAATCCTGTATGGCTTTGAATCATCAACTAATATTTTATTGTCATATCCGCTGTTGCTTGAAATTACAATACATTTTTCAGATTAAGAGCTTCAAGTTACCTGGAAAGGCCTAAATATCCTATGATCACTAAGTTTTGCATGTATATCATTATTTTACAGATACATCAATCGAAATCGGAAATGCACTGAAGACATTCACCTATTAAATCGTGCTAGAATCATGCAGTCGGTTATTTGTCACATTTCCAGCGTCTAGAAATGGTTCTATTTAATTGTGACTGAGTAAAAATTTAAGTTGAGAATCAAGAACTTAATTTAAAGACATTCACTCTTCACTCCATTATGACTAACATTATTCTATTTTATTTATATACATATATATATATATATGTATATACTTATGGTTTTAAACAGGCCCTATCCGATTTAGCCTTATCCATCGATATGTCTGTCTGCTTATATCGTATTGATAATAATAATTTTATTTATTTAAATAAAAATATTCGAAAATATTTTACACATTTTATTCACAAAAATTTAATAATTTAATCAATTTTATCGAACAATCCTGTCCGCAGACTATACAATTTTGGAAACAATGCACGAGTTAATATACAATAATAAAAAACACCTGATTGTTTAAAATAATATAAATAGTTGAACAACAATTTCAAGCTTAAAATGCCAAAATCTCATTTTTGAATGTTTGCTGAGCAAACATCAACGAAATCTGAGGGACTGAGTGCTGATTACAATTTTACTGCTAGTAACACAATTTGAGAGGGAAAACAATAACCCGAAAGCCCATAGACCCGTGACTAAATGCAGATGCAACCTACAAATTGGGATATAGTAAGGTAAGTTGATTCAAACGGCATTACCGATAATAAGATGACCCATAGCGCGGGCTGCGGTGCCTCTGTTCGGAGTTCTCATAGGTGATGCTCTTGAACTGATTGTTTGCCTCAAGTGCTTGTTGTCTGGGTGCAGAGCCGCCCCGATTTACAAACAAATCCTTCCATATCATCGCTATGAGGACGAAGATTGCACCGACTATTCTGTTGACAAACTCGATTAGTTTAAATATGATTGGGGTAGCGGTGTGTGTGAAGCGACTGAGCTCGAACAGAAAGCGCACCGCAAAGATGCCCATAAACCGAAGAGCGACAGCTGCGCCGCTCAATATGGAAAATGCGATCAGACACATAAATCGTATTGTTCCTATTATATTGCGCTTGTTTACATCGTTCGCCATAAATTCGTACGTTGTCGTCACAATCGACTGACGCCACTGTTGCAGAACCTCCAGAAAATCAGCCAATCCGATTTGCGGTTGTGGTTGTACTTCGTCATCAACATCCACTCTGGGGCTGTCCCCAGAAGTTAGGGCTCTGCTAGGGCTACTCTTCTTTAGTGAGGGTCGTGGTGTTGGCAGAGGCTCGTCCTCAACAGGGCGAATCATTTTCAACTTGATCTGAACTTCTTGACTTCGAAACCGTAGTGTCTTAATGCTGAACCAGTATTCACCAAAAGCCAAATCACTCAGCTCCGTCCAAATGCATGTGTCCAGCTGTGCAGGATGTGGAATGTGCTTGTAGCTACCCACGCTCCCTCTGGTTATGCCCACCCACATATTGGGTACGAAACGCTGGTAAAACAATTGTAGTTGCTCTGCGCTTGACAACAGCTGCTTTTCCAGATCACGTTCGCTGCGCTGTAGGACTATAACGTCGCGATAGCCACCAAGCTGCTCCACAAAGCAACGCTCAAGGTAAACGCCTCGAAAGAGTCGAGATTTGTATAACTGTTTGGTAAGTGATTGCATGGCTAACTCCTCAGGCGGCATAAATCGAGCGCCAGCTGATGCTGCCACCACACCCGTCCCCGTCGCATCAGTTTCGGTCATTATTTAAGTGTTTCTGCGAATATACAATGTATGTTTATTGAACAACCATCCGACGGGTCAAATAACCTTTACCTGATCTTTTCGCAATCAAATATCGAGGTTCAGCTTTCGCTTCTTAGTCAGCAAATGATTGTATTGTTTTGAGTAATCTTAGCCACTCGGTGATCGAATTTGTGCCTGATAGTCCCTCGATCGGCATGCGCTATTATTTTTGAAAGTAATACAGCGGTATACAGCGATAAGACATCATTCCCCGCTAATGAATCAATAACAAGTTGTTTAATGTGTTACAACAAACTAATGTTTTGATGTTATGGACTTTGTAATCGAATGCTATTAATCACTTCCAACACAATTCCGGCATATTCAATGCGTTAAGGTATAGTAACTACGGTCACACTTATCGAATCGACAACAAAACAAAATAGGACCAAATCGTTTTGACAGCTACCCTAATATACATTTTTTCCTAAACTTACCACAAGTCTCTATCAAAATTGGCTCCAGACACGATCTTAGAGAATATTATATAAGGATGACTTTAGTGGGTTTGGCAGCCCGCAAGCTGGCTCAAAAGCAAAGGTAACTATGAGCTATAAGAGGTTAAATATCCCAGCTAATATTTCACTTTGAAGATCTGCAAAGTTGGCCGCTGCATTCCCAAATGGCATACGCTGTCAGAAATGTCTGAATTTTGGGCACTGGAGCTACGAGTGTAAGGAAAAGCGAAAGTACGTTCACCGGAGCTCGCGTACCAAGCAGCTAAGCAAACATTTGGCAGAAAAGGCTGCAACCAACGTGGAATCAACATCGACCAACGAGGCCCGTTCTTCAGATGCCGGCGCTGAAGTGCGCCTGCATCGGGAGAAACGAACAAAGCGTAAAAGAAAACGCAGCAATAGCTCTTCATCGTCGAGTTCGTCTAATAGCTCAACTAGCAGTTCTAACTCGTCAAATTCGGATAGTAGCAGCAGCAGCGATTCCGATAGTTCCAGCTCCGACGAAGACGATGATGGTAGCTCCTCAGAGGGCGACTCAGGTTCCTCAAGTGACAGCGACAATGACGACTCCAGCTCTAGCAGCAGTGATGATCAAGAAAACTCATCACCTAAGAAGAAGAAACGCCGGGATAGCTCAGCTGAATCGTCCGATGACGATGCATAAGATGTATAAACAGTTCTCAATATCAATATAACTACTACAATAACTGTAACTGTAATACGTATAATGCATACATAGCTTTAGTAGTTTAGTTTACTTTTGAGTGCTTTTACCGGGAATTCACAAATATGGAAACATTTTATAACAACTATATTTTAGAATAGTTTTAATTTAGTACGAAATGAGTTTGGAAATTTTTTTCAATTAGCTTAATTTGTACCAATAAATGATTGTGAACAGCTATAATTTCGATCAGTCTGATTCGATTTCCACACCAAACTGTTGCAAATCGTTTTCGAATAACTGCAAGTCGATTTCCTGACAGTTTATTTGCTCGTTCGGTGTATTCATACTCTGGTCACAGATTTCCCTACTCATGCCCACATTTGATGGCTCCATGGACACCGCTTGATGCACTGAATTCGATTTTAAATGCAGCTCCTCAACCTTAACAAAGAATAGATTTTAAGTTACTATTGTAATCGCTAATTTTCACTGCTCACCTTAAGCGAATTCAGTGTTTCCTGAATAATGGGCAGCGCCTTGACCAGCTTTCTTTCTATGGCATACAAATGAGTCTGCTCTTTTAGCAAGACACGGTTTGATTGTAGCATTTTAACCACTTGCAAACAAGAACCACTAACAAGAACTTTACAAATACAGAGCTGTTATGCAGCATGCATTGTTTACTGTTAAATTAACATTACGCTTAGCTGTTAATGGAAACACATATTGAGTGTATACATATGTATATACATATACATATATATTTTTTGCTTTTGATTTTTTTTTGCTAAATAATATAATTTAGTGCGCTTTATGCGCATATTTAACATTTAACAGCTGCGACTTAGTTACTCTGGTTTTTAATATACATATTTTATAAAACAAGCCGAAGGGTATAACATTTGACTTGTTTTGGTCACACACTTGGCCTCAAGCTTAAATTAAAAGGACATCATATCATAATCGAGTGTTCAAAGCCTTGCTTTTATTCCTATAAATTCTTTAGTTTTTTATTGTAAGAGGTAAACCAATAAAAACGTATTTTATTTGATTAGGTTGGGGCACTGACCAGTGGTTGGGATCATAGAACACCATAAAAATAGTGTGACCAACCTGTGTGCGCCGCGTCGCATTTTAATGTTCGCGCCGAAAGAAAATTAACTTTTATTTTGTTTAGCTATTTAAAATATAGAAAGGTAATTAAATAGAGGTTAAGAACTGCTCGCAAATTTATTTATTTTTTTGTTGCAGCATTCAAATGATGAAAGACGAAGACAAGGGGATGATCCTTAATCGTTTCATTGAGAACTGTGAAATGCTAAAAATTGATCAAAGCATTTGGGAAAAAGCGACCAAAACATTCCATAAACTAAACGCAGATGGCGTGCTGTCCAGCGAAGCCGACGATTGGCTGTGCTGCGCCATATACAGCGAGCTGCAGCAGACCAAAATGAAGGATATGCGTCAGGAAGAAGACACCACCACTAGGAGCGATAACGATTTCGAGCCATGGGAAAAGAAGACGCGTTCCAAAAGCTGGAACATTTCGTTGACCCAATTGCTGCGCAGCTTCAACATTAATATTACCAAGTTTCTCAAGAGAATGGAACACTGGAATTGGATAGCGCAGAGCTCTGAAGTGTTTCAGCAGGAAATCAATGATCTGGAGAGACGTCTCGGTATAACGCTGCTCCTCCAACAGCACTACAAACGCATTTTCAACAAACTCTATGTACTGCCATCGACTGCAGAGAGTCGAGCGCACTATCAAATGCTATATGAATTTGGTTGGCTGCTGTTTCTAGTGGTGCGCAACGAGCTGCCATCGTTCGCAACCTCTAACATTGTCAATGGCTGTCAGGTGCTCGTTTGTACCCTGGAACTGGTCTATGTGAACGCGCTTGAAGTGCACAAATCAGACGTAATTAACACGTCATTTGTGGGCGTACCCCCGAAGTGGAGTAGCAATAATTTCGACACCGATATGCTACTCAAGTACAGTGCCTTGGATGCCATCTGCGGGCTTATACCGGAGCTGCCTGTTAAAGGAGCTCGAATCATGAAAAATGCCTTCTTCCATAAAGCTGTGATGGGCTTGTTTATGGATCAACGTCTGCTGGGCAACGATCGAGCTATGCGCGAATTGGTCAAGGACGGCATATTGGAAGTGAACTTAACATCTTTAAATCGGAGTTACGCCGTACTCGTATCAGACATCAGTGAAATTGACGAACGAATTCTACTAAAACCCACAACATATTCCTGGAATGAGAAGCTTGCGCTGAGAGAAACTGAAAAGCGAACTAAAGAAAATGAAGCCGATCGCAAGATAATTTCTCTGCTAACAAACGCCACGCAGCGCGATAATCTCACGAAGCTGTTAACAGATGGACTGCCTCAATCCCTGCCTGTCTACATAGGTGGCACTCTCGGCAAGGAGGCTACCAATCGCTTGGAAAAGTCGCTGCGTGAGATGTGCGATAGGCTTGAGCGCAATTCGCCCTTGAACCAAGACACAGCTGAATGCCGCTTTAACCTATTCAGAGGGTTGTATTATGTCCTGCTGGACAAGATCGTTGGCGCCGAGCTACGTCGCAGGCCCTCAATAAAAATTGCCCAGATGCTGAAGCAATTACAGCGCACCTTCAATGCAACACTGATTGCCTGCTGCCTGGAGCTGGTGCTGCACATCTTCGGAACGGACGAGACACAGACGAAATTTCCCTGGGTATTGAAATGCTTTAGTATTGATGCTTACGACTTCCAAAAGATAATCGAGCTGGTTGTGCGGCATGAGAGCGGTTTGCTGACGCGTGATCTGATCAAGCACTTGCAGGAGATCGAGACGCAATGTGTGACCAAACTGATCTGGCAGAAGAGCTCGCAGCTGTGGCGCTATGTAGACAGTGCAGGTCTGCCCAGATTTAAGGATGTGCAGTCGAGCTTGGGCCAAGAAAATGTCAGATTTGCTTCAGGCTCAGTTCCAATTTGCCTGCGTAAATTCTACAATGTGGCCAACCAGCGACTGACGTACTTCTGCAAGTGTCTATCCTTGGTGACCAGCTACACACAGATCTGGCACATCTTTGAGCACTCTATCATTGTGCATGGCAAAGAGCTGCTGCAGCAGCGCCACCTCGAACAGCTGCTGATATGCGCCATCTACCTGTGGGGGCGCAAGTCGCAACTGCGCATCACCTTCAGCGACATTATTCAACAGTACCGACGCCAGCCTCATGCCGACAGTGCCATCTATCGGGCAGTATACTGTGCCGATGGACGGCCCACCACGGATATCATCAGCTTCTACAATCGAGTCTATATTCCACTCATGGCCGACTACGCTGTAGCCCTCCAATGCGGACAATCTGATGCTGCAAAGGAAACTGCTGCGACCAGTCGGCCCCTGCAGGAGCTCAACGGCAACAACAACAAGCGCTGCCTCAAGATCAACATCATTGTCTCGCCGGCAGCAATGCCCCGCATCTGCATGGCCAACGACTGCAAAGCCAAGATCATAAGTGAGCGTGAGGCAACCCCGAAGAATCTGAAACGTGCCCACTCCAACGATGAGCTGGGTCATCCAGTATCCAGTAAACGACCGAACATACTCAGACGACGCACGACCTTTCTCTGAAAACCGGATCTGTTCATCGATGAAGACTAGAATGCTATTTCTTGTTATGGTTCATTAAGTTAGATTTAGTTTTTTTTTTTTTTTGTGAATGAATTTGAATCTTATTAGGTATTACTGAAGACCTATTTAGAATACTTTTTATTATAGTTGCATTTGCAATATTAGATCATGAATTATGATGGACACTTGGATTACGTCTATCAAGGAGCACCTCCCATCTATCTTTCTCTTCAAATTAGTGTGTACACATTACGGTTGTGTAATCTGCGTTGTAAATTGCTTTTTACATTTAATATATTTGATATTGCACATACATATTATATAAATCGTATCCCCCCCAAGATACTTTGATTATTAGTTTTGGGAATACATTTTTTAAAAAATTGAACAACTTCTTACATATGAATAGACTTTATTTTAATGCGGTTTTGAATTTGAATCTCGGTTCAAAATTGTGTATATTGAAAAGGTGCCTAGTCAAACGATTAGGCGCCACCACGGCTCTACAAAAAATAGTTAAAATAATCTAAAAAAGGACTTGCAAGCGGGAGTAGTTGACAATTGGGTTGTGGGCGGAGGTGGAGGTGGAGGAGGGGAGAAGAGCATACAATATATACTGAGAGTGTGCAACTTATAGCTAAAGTTTTTCTCATGCCTACAAATAGCTTTAAGATGAAGGAGGAGGAGGATTAGCAGCAGCGACGCTTGCCGCAGGAATGCTCGGAGCAGGCGCTGAGCTGGGCGCAACTGCTGCCACGCTGGCGGCTTCGGCAACAGGTGGTGCATTAGCTGGCGGCGTGGTGTCTAAAGGGAAGACAGAGATAAGGTTATCATTTTAATTTAAACTTGATGAGATTTTACTCTCACTTACCCATTGGCGTGGGCGCTTGAGGCTGGGCCACTGGTGCAGGAAGCTCGCCTGCTTGTGTTGGCGGCGCTGCGGCCGCCGGAGCGACAGCTGGTGGTGCTGTGAACGGTGCACCATTTGGTGGTGCGGCTGCAGCCACATGTGTCGGCAACGGTTGATGCTGCACCGCAGGTGCTCCCAGCTGCTGTGGCGGCGGTGGCTGAAGAGGATGCTGTTGCTGCGGCTGCTGTTGTTGGGCATGCTGTTGATGCGGAGGCGGCGGTAGCGTCTGTTGTTGTTGTTGCTGCTGCTGCTGTGGTGGCATCACCATGGCACCTACAGCGGCACCCACCTGGCCCTGTTGTTGTAGCTCTTGCTGCAGACGGTGATGCGCCTGTTGACGCGCTCGAAACTCGGCGGCCTTCAACTGCTCAAGGTGAAATTGCTGACGTTCCGTAATGAGCTGCTGTCGCTGATATTCAAGGCCCTCACGCTCCCGCTCCATGGTGGCCTCCAGCTCCTCGAAATGCCGCAGCTTGATTTCCAGCTTCTTCATCTGTGTCTCCACCAACAACGCCACCAGTGACTTGATCTTGCGCTCTTCCAGAGCTGCCAAATGTTTCGCTTTGACAGCTGCCGATGCCAAGGCGGCCGCAGCTGCCGTTTGCATATTGTTCTCGCTGAAGGCTCCATCCTTGGCAGAAGGACCACCACTACTGGCATCGTTGCTGCCATCCTTCGTCTCGCCGTCTCCACTGTTTTCTTCGGTCTTGATCTCAATATCGTTGCTCGCTCCAGTCTCTGTGGGTGAGGAGTTGGAAGCCGTCTTGCCCGTCTTGTCGGTTTTATTGACTTTGTCGGCTGCGGCCGTTGACGGCGACGAATCTTTCGACTTTTTGTCTGTGCTATTTGAGGTGGTCGTGGCTGCTGCTGCGACTCCTGCTGTTGTTGTAGTTGGTGTTGTTGTTGACGATGTTGCTGATGTGGAGCTCGAGTCTGTAGCGGTGCTGAGCTTATCCGATTTCGTTTTGTCTTTGGACTTTGCATCGTCTGTTGATTGTTTAAACAAAGTGGGAAAATGTAAATAAATGCAATATAAATTTTAGCTTAAACCACTTATACCAATTTTAACAATATAAGAAATATTAATATTAACTCAAATGAATTTTAAAACGGCCATAATTGCACATTGAATTCTAAATTAAATTAAATTTTCAATTTCACGGTTTTTAATTTTATATAAACAGATATTTCTCATCATTATATATAAAAGTGGAACTCTTATCGCATGAAATATGTATTAACCGTTAAACTAAAGCTAGTTGCTTACCGTCTTTTTTGTTAACATCTTTTGCATCTTCATCGTTGCCGGCTGCATTGGAACTGTTGTTGTTGCCCTCCTTTGACTCATCATCGTCCTTGTCGTTCCCTGTGCCGGCAATGCCGCTATTCGCCAGACCAAAGTTGGGATTGAATTTGCCTCCAGACGAAGCCTTCTCCACGTTTTTCATATGGTTGTCCATTATGGTGGCTGGCACTTCGTCCTGCCGTAAGCAACAGATCCATTAACAATTGCAGTCATTGATCTGTGTGGTGTATAACTTACCTTGATGGCGGCGAATTCCTCCATAGCAGCCTTCGCAGCGGCAGCCGCAACACGTGGGTCCACCACGGATGCCAGGAATGCCACTGTCGACATAATTGGATTGCCAGACTTGCTAAATGGAATTGGTTGGCAGCCGAGCGGTCCCAAAAAGCCGCCATCGTCTTCAAGGTATGGATCTTCGATAGGCAGCCGCAAGAAGTGCAAAATGCATTCGTCCTGGGTGCGAGTACCCACATGCTCGCACACCTTGTTCCAGTCGTCCTTGTGCATCTCGAGACCCTCGAGCAGGAGCAGCGTCTCCTGATCGGTCCACTCCCGCGCCATGCTCGCCGCCGTACGATTTTTCATGGCCGCCGGCTTTTTGGCATACTGATCCAGTTTCAGACCAAACTGACTGACCCCAGAGGCCAACCCACTGGCTGCGCCGTTTTCCAATGTCTCTGTTTTAATGCCCAATGCACCACCGCTGCCTTTATCGCAATCCGCGCCACCTTCTTTGCCCAATGGCTTCTTATCAAGATCAAGTAGTGTCTTGGCTGCCGATGGCTGTTGTGTCTTCTGCGGATTAATCGCCTGCAAGCCTGATGGTGTATCCGACAGTATGTGGAAGTGAGAAGTGGGCGGCGGGCCCATAGGCGTTGGACGCAGGTCGGCATCAATCTGGTAATTGATTAGACCCCACTGCTCCAAAAATGCATGCACGCGCATTATGGCGCACACATCACCAGCCAAGTTACGGCGACAAGCGGTACTCGTCAAGTATTCTGTTGGATTTAGCCTGCAAAGAAAAAGGGAATGGATCTCTTCGACTTTCAATTTGTAGAGTGGAACTCACCTATAGGTGTCAATCATGAAATTGCGATAAGCCATGTAAATCTCTGGCGTCTTCGATTTGTTCTTGCTGTTGAAGAACTCGGGCATGGCGCGCTTCTCAATCACATGAATCGAGTTGTAGTCAAACCAGGCGGAATAGGAGGGCACAATGATGTGATGCGTCTGCTCGGTCACATTATCCTCCATGTCTTCCTTGGCAGACGATGAGAATTCTTGGGTATTGCTGTTGTCGCTAGTCTTGCCCGTCTGTGAATTGTCGCCATCGCCAGCGGACATCGCTTGGGCAGCACTGCCGCCAGTCATTTCATCGTCCAGATCAGTCATAGTGCCACCTGAATTATCAAATATAACAATAATTGCCAACAATAATAATAAAATGGATCACTTACCCTTGATAGGCATCATATCGTTGTCCCCACGCGATTTGCCGCCGGGTGCTGGGCTGGCAGTCGATTGAATTGCCGAATGCGTTGCCTTGTGCACTTCCTGGATATTAGGCTCCGCTGGTGGATCATCGAGATCCCGAGTAAGATCTTCATCATCGTCATCGTTGCGCGACTTCTTGTGTATGACTGCTGGGGAGCGCTTTCGCTTGCCCGGCTTCGATGTAGATGTTGAGGTAGTGGGCGATGGAGAGCGACGTCGCTTCTGCTTTCCAGTGCCACTGCTGGTGGTCGGCTTCTTTTTATCATCGCCAAAAGACATTATGTCGTCGATGGACATACGCTGTTTGTGCATCTTTTTTTTGCCCAACTCATCAACCTCGTAATCTTCCTCTGCCATCCACTCGTTGTACTGCTCCAGATCCAAAATCCACGAGGCAGACACCCGCCAACGTTCTGCAGGCGATTCCGGATTCTCGGGTATATTATCAGGCAAATCGAAACTATTCAGTGTCCAGGAGTCATATGACTCTGGGAAGTAGTACCAGTGAAGCATTACATGATTACCACGCTTGAATATAGGCCGCGCATATTCATCAGGATGTGGATCCACCACGGGATACACAATGTGCGTCGCATCCTCCTCGTCGGTGACTATTTCAACACGTCGATTGTCAAGAATCTCACGCAGTCGTGTCTCAAAACTCTTCTCAATCTCTGGTCTGATGTAAATGTAGGGTATACGATAGAGATCTGCCTCCACTAAAGCCTGCTCAATCTCGATCAGTAATTGTATGTTAGGATCCTTTCGAGTAGGATTCTTGCCAATGGAAAAGTCAAATTTCTTGCCACGTTGCTCGGCGCGAAAACGAAACATGGTGGAGAAAATTATACATAGACCTCCACCGTTTTTGAAATCCAAAAAACAACGCATCTGAAAAAAATTAAAGGGAAACAATAATTATATATTTTTAATAATATAAATAATTAAAACTTAATAAAAACAAAAAAAAAAAAATTCGAAGTATGTTATTAATTATATATTATTATATCGCTTTCAAATACAATATATATAGGGTCGTGTATAAATAAATCCAAATTCGTGTCTCAGAAATATTACAAGTGCGCATCTCTATCGCGCGTGTACATACAAAACATTTTGCACACCCAAAACACCCTGTTCCCCCAATTCACTTACCGGGATCCTCGTCGCCGGCGGTTCTGCCGAGTTTTTCCCCAATTTTGCTTCCACATATTGCAAGAATAGTATTAGCAGCTGAGCAAGTGATTCCTTTGTTATTGGCTCCGAGCTATGCGCCAAATACTGTAATACATATGCATGTAAATTACCATGTTTTTAATTTGCTTGAAGCGCCATTTTTGTTTTCACTCACGGTGGCGGCGCTGGCGTTGTACTCACCTTTTTACAATTCTTTTGTAGCCATAGTCGTATAGACTCAAAACCTTGCAGCGTCTCAGGTGATTGAAAAAACTCAACATTGGGACTTCCGTCCTTTTTAGGACCGAGAGTGTTCATTGTGCAACACTTTTTTATGCTTTTATTTGATATTGTGCACAGTTTCCCAGTCGAAAACGAATATTGAAAATGCTGCAGCAGGAATAGACGCACACAATTGGGATGGCGGAGTATCGATACCACTTGAGTATAGACGTGCATGGCTATCGATATAAAAAGGTGGTCGATACCACATACTCTCGTTTTTCTGAGCACAAAAAACAATAGACTTACAAGACTATTCAACCTAATTTGCTCTTTTTGTTATTATTCTTTATTTGATTCGATAATTTATGTTGAATGCAAGTCTGAAGCAATTATTTTTTTTAGTTCTAAAAGTATTATAGTTCTAACTCATAAAACTAGTTCATATTTACCAAATCACAACAAAAAATTCCATCTCTAAGTCTGAGCAGTGTTACCACTCAACGCAAATGCAAACGCTCATTGGTTCTGTTGTAAAAAATTATGAATATCATAATGTTATCTACTTTATTAAATACATTAGGATATGACATTAATCATGGTGTGGTTTTCATAAATTTGTTGATAAGTTTGTTATTATATTACACGCTAATCGAGACTATGAAATGATCAGTGACAACCCTGTTTGTATTTTATTTCATGCGCCATTCGAGCACCGCACAGTATAAATGTGACTTGAACGCCGCGAACATGGCTTTCCCTGGTAATATTAATATCCGAAAATTTGAGAATATCCAACGTATTGAGTGCATTTGTAGTTGTGTCAAACCAAATGTTAAATTAAAGCATTGACTGTTTCGGCCAAACGACGTTTGCGACACAATCGAATCTGTTGCGGTCTTCACACCTACGCCGGGGTTGTTGTTATATGTGTGCGTTTAAAATCAATGAAACGAATTGGCTACTCGTGCAAGTGAAATAAGAATAGTTTTGTGACGCTAGCAGAAGAAAAAAAGTGAACGCGTAGCAGAGCAGCGAACAAGGGGACACACATACCTACTGCGCACGAAAAAATGAACTCTACAATCTAAAACAATAAACAAAAAGTTAAATAAGCGATATTTTCTACAAAATCTTTATCTGGTGGTGAAAAGTGGACAAAATGCATCAGCTAAATGCAACGCGCATGAGCTGAAGTGACAGCAAGCAGTCGCATTGCTGCCGCACCAGCAACAGCAGTAGCAGCAGACGTCGACGTCGACGCTGACGCTGACTCCGACGCCGCCATAGGTATGCTGCAGAGTTGCTAGCTCAGCACGCCGCGACAGCACCAGCCGAATCGTAACATTTGCCAAAGGTAAGTGCCGTGTAATGTGTTAATAAATATGGACAAGATAGTATACATACATAAATATAGTGTGCATTATGTATATGAATTAAAAACATATTAAATAATTACATTAGTATTAAGCACTCTGTTTGGAGACGCAGCCCTCGTATACTTATCGTTGAGTCGACTGCGACGCTCTCCTTGACGCTGCGCGTCTTCCGTTGCATTTTTATTGTGTGCGTGCGTGTGTGTGTGTGTGCTCTGTCTTTGTGACTTTTGCTTCGTCAGCGCGCGGAAAGAGGGGCAACGAGGGCATGTTGAGCTGTGATAAGCTCCATTTATGAAATTTTATAAGTACAATTTATGTGGGCTCATGCACAAAAACATGTGTACATATACATACATAATATGTCTTTGCATATACATACATATGTACTTACAAACGTCCAGAACTATCTACATCTGTTCTTTCTATTGTTGCTACGTGTGTGTGAGGTTATATAGAATAAATAGCAAAGTTAAGGGTCCTGTTTTATATATGTACCTATATTGGAGTGGAATTTATTGGCTTTATTTTATATTATTTGCAGTATTTGAAATGTCCTCGCAATTGTATTTTTAGCCGCAACCATTTCCCAATACTAATTTGGCTTTTGTGCTTGTTGTTTGGCATTTTGAATTGTTGTTCGGCATTTCGCTATTATTGTCTAGCTCTCTTTCCCACTGCGCCTCCCAGCATTTACACACACACAGTCACACACTTACTTACATTTTGGGCGGCGTATGCGCACCAATTGACTACAAGCAATTGCTTATGCCTAACGTTGATGTGCCTTCGTTTGTCGCTGTCGCTGTCGCAGTCGCAGTCGCAGTCGCGGCTGCCGTCGTACTCTCAGTCAACATGCGTTGTCCACGTTGACGCAGACCCAGCAGCAAGCGGCATTTATATTTATTTATGGTCTGCTACCGTAATCGACATTGCCGCCTAAAGCAGTCCGCTCCCCAGTTTCTCTCTCTCTCTCTCTCTTTCCTTCTATACATACAAACGTGTGTACCTATGTACAATGAAACGTCATATGTGCATAAATTTATTTCTGTGAGGCTTAGTGGGGTAGGGCACTTGAACTAGTTATATATATGTATGTATATATATGAGGTCCAAATATGTTTAGCCACTTTATTTCTAGTCGCTTGACATGAATATTTTAAATGAACTCGCAGCTTTTGTTGCCTTTTGTGTACTTAGTTCACACTTGGATGCATAAACTATTTCAATTATATCGTTGTCGATATGTCTGTACGTATGAACGGTCAGTTATTGGTTGAATTGTAAATAAATAAATTGGAAAACTTGAACACTTAACTCAAATACCTGAGCATTGCCATTAAAGGTGTATACGTTTGATAATCAGTAAAGTCGCAGAATAATAATATATCTTTAAAATCTTCACAAATCAGCCATAAAACTAATTTATAAGAAAATTAGACAAGAAAGGTTTGAACTGAATACATTCAATTGAAAAGAGAAGAAAAATTGACAGCCATGTGGCTAGATATAGATGCATTTAGATTGTCTTATAATTTTGTATTCGATTTTTGTGTAATTTTCAATGAAATGCCCACGACAGCTGTTTTAATATTTGCAAAATGTGGCTCGTATGCTAATATTGAACTCTTTAAAATTCAAACACACATGTATCTCCATTTGTGCAGAATTCCTAAACATATAATCGACCACACGACTTTTCGGTAACTTGTTTAGTCTATAAATACAAGTATTCTTAAACATTTATTTACTGTTCAGGTTTTTAACGATATTTTTCAGGTTTTTTGTTTTATTATTTCATTTCTTCTGTTTGCGAAATCCCTCACAATCCATTTACGCCGATAAAAAATTAGCGTAAAATTTCTGTAGTGTATCTAGACTATTATATTTTGTTTACTTTGTCTTTCACATTACGCAAAGCCCATATAGTTGGATGTCTGATACTTATCAGACAGATGAATTCCTGCTGAAGTATGGATCAAAATATTTATAGAAGGTATGATTTGCTTTACAAACGTAATATATAAATAATAAATATATCCACACAAAAAATAAATGAAAGCTATATAACATTTCATAATGCCAGGTTTATTGTTTGAAAGCTCGTAAGAAAAATTTGCGAAAATGGATTTTTATCGTCCGATGTATTTTATCGTTTAGTTATCTATAACTCATCTAAATTTAAGCTAGCTGACTCATGGCATGAGGTGTTTATAAGACATATTAGCACACGCTTATTAAAAATCCACGTGGCTTAAATGATAGCCTCATAATTTTAAGTGTTTCAAATTCATTGATATTGTATGCTAAATGAGTTCAGACATCAAACACCTGCGGCTCATAAAAATAGGTGTGATAGTAATGCAATTGGACGTAAAAAAATTGTTGGTGTAAGCTAAATATTTTAAAAATGTATAGTAAGATTAATATATTTTTATTAATATAGATGTCGATATTGAGTTACTAAGTCTTAATACATTTTTGTTGTAAAGCATTAAGTGTTCTGCCGTACTACTATTTTTATGACCCCAGCTGTATAAATATGTATATATTATGTATTTATTTATGAATGAATAAACATTCATGTATGCATTAAGAATATTATTTCTGTTCTCTCTTTTCACTCCCTCTCAATGTCACTCATTCCCAGACTCTCTCTCTCTCTCTCTCTCTCTCTCTCTCCCTCTCGCTATCTAAATCACTCTTTAACGCTCTCATTCTGTCGCTCGCTGACTCTCTTTCTGTCTGTATTTCTAATCATTATTTGCTCATTATTTATATATTTTTTTACGGCTTATCAACAAGCTACGAAATTCGGTATTTATGAGTTTATACACATATGTATACTATTGCTAAAGGTTCATTACAGGAAGTAAGAACATAGAAGTCGACTGTAAACGACTGCGCAATAATTAATTAACCGATTATTAATATTTCAGGCGCGAATAAATATTTGCAATGGTTTGCACCAAATATATTAAACATATAAAAAAGATTATCTATATACATACATATAAAACATAGATTAGATATCTATATGTTTGTAGATAATCTAATTTGTGTACAATTTCAAGGTCTGTTTTTAGAGAAGTTCAATTGAAATTCTCTTTTTTTTTTTAGAATTTCAATGAACTTTGAATGCGCTGCGATCGTTGACTTGCATTTATTTAACAAATACATAATCGTTTATTATTGCTGTCAATGCATGATCAAACTATCCAGGCAATGTCAATGTATGTAATCTAACGATTTTATTGTTTTGATGGTTATAGCTAAATCAATTTTTTATTGATCTTCAATCAGTTTGCCATTTCAATTACATTATTTTCTGATTATGTTTTTATTAAAATTTTATATACAATTATATTGTAATCGCTTAAAGCATCATTCGTTATCAATTCTTATCTTTCTTGTATACAAAACAGTCAAATAGATAAGTTCAAAGAAAGTAAAGCATTATGAAAAATTTAATAATAATTTGCATTCGTATCAAAGCACGCCGGTAATTGTTGTGAATAAAATCATGCTAAGGCGAATTTGTTTTTTGTCTTTCTTTTGGTCAAATTACTTTTGAAATTAACGATTTTTTCACGTATTTTTTATGAATTAAAAAAATGTCATTAAATAATCACGTCCCATTGATGACGTTCAATGAATATCTCTTATCCTTCACCAGTTAAAAGTGTAACTCACATGCAATATTAGTTTTTGTTTATATTATTTTCAATATTAGAATAATATTATTAAATTTGTCTTTGTTTCAGATAACGCACAATATAATATATAATTCTTTAAGAAAATAAGAAACCTGTTTTTTAAGTTTGATGTCAAATAAATATATTTTCTGTAGCTTCGCTATTTAAAGGGCTTAAAACTTAGTTTTTTTTTTTTTGTATATAACAGAAGCCTAACTATTTTAAACTGTATACGTGTATATATGACACACACCAAAGTGATTCATCTCGAAAATGGAATGTATTAAACACAAAGCAACTGATTTCTCACATTCGATATGAGTTAAGTTTTGACGGAACGATTTACAAATTTAAATTGCATTACGAAACAGTGCATAGCTGTGATATATCAATTTGTGCACATCTGTGCTCTGTAAACAGCCCCGTTATGTCATTGCCGATTACAGCTTAGTAAGCACACCACACTCCACTCCAATCCAATCCAATACACCCCCAATATATATATATATATATATAATTTATATGCTCATTCCGCTAGATATGTTCATTCCCCCAGTCGACTTCTAGTTGGCGCTCGTTTGTTTACTTGCTCGTTGCGTGTTCGCAAGCGCAACCCAAAAACAAAAACTAAAACAAAATAAAAACTAAAAAAAAATAATAAATAAATAAACTCACTGTGTATGCAGCCAAAAAATCGTAATAATGTGATTCGATTTCAACGCGCTTGCTATAAAAATACGAAACACAACAAACAACGAAACAATCACACACACTAATTCATACATACAGACTCGTGAAACGTACAAGCATATTGTTATATAAATACTTGATTAATATTCAAGGTTGCAATAGCGTTTAGCTTCCTTATACAAAAAGAAAGAGAAGTAAATTCAAAGAAACAAACAGATTTGTTTTTGATAAACACAAATCATACGAGGCTCGCGATTTCGTATAAATTTTTTATTCTTTGTTGCCGAGTCGAAATTCCAAGTATTAGTATGGGCAGGGCTCCTAACTGACCCAGTTCTCTAATAGTTTTCTAGTTGAAAATTCATTTGCTGGCCCTAGGCAAATTCTACCTACGGCTGAATGCCTTTTTTTGTGCTGGTCCCCAATCAGTCCCAATGTAATAAATATGAGCTTTAGTGTGTAAGTGTTTTGTACATATAAATATAGGAATGAAATTGTTATCGTGTGTAATTTGATGGCTTTATGACGCCCAAATACGTGAGTAAGAACGTATTTATGTAAATACTCTGGTAACATGCAACATTATATGCAGATCTATTCCATATATGTATAAATAGACATTTGCACGTTATCTAGAGTCATAAACATGCACAGTCGATGGCTGAGATTGATAACAGATATAACTGAAATATAAAAAATGTTATTTCTACCAGTGAATAGTAATGATGATGGCTTCAGAGATTAGCAATTGGTCACCAATTCTGAAAGGGTTCAGACTGTATTGAAGATATTTGCAGCTAAAATAATTTCACTTTTCAATTAATTATGCATTAATTAATCAAACCAAAATAGATAACGATACTATAGCTCTTATTCATGCCAATTCAGTGCCAAGAAACTAATGATCTCTTATATTTGTTGTTTTGCAGATTAGTTACATATAGTAATTAGAGCAGTTCGGAGTCTGATTATTTAAGCAACCGACACGAATCACAAATCTCAATTGGAGAATGACATCCCGGTAAGTAATTGTTAAATATTAATATAAATAGAAATAAGCTAAACATAAAAATAATACGAAAAACCGTTTGTTTATAAGAAATACAGCTTAAACAAATTTCCACTAAACCCATCCATGCATCTCTCTCTCTCTCTTTTGCAGACTCGATCGCCTTTTCATACTACTCGAGTCGGGCTCCACGGCAGCCACGCGCCATGCGGCTGCCAAGGAAATTGGCGAGGTGCAAAAACTATATCCACATGAGCTGCACACGCTGCTGAACCGGCTAGTGGGATATCTGCACAGTGCCTCGTGGGAGACACGCATTGCCGCCGCGCAGTCAGTGGAGGCGATACTGAAGCAGGTGCCGCAATGGCAGCCGGAGCTGCAGCTGAGCGCCATTAAATTGAAGAAAGAGCGCTCGGCCAGCGATGCGGCCGAAGAGGACAGCTGTCAATCGAATGCCTCTTCGTCGACTACGACGACGCCATGCAGCGAGCGATTGCTCAGCTTTGATGAGTTCGATTTGCAGCAGATTTTACAGAAAGGCGCCCGACTGATCGGCTCTGAGGGGAATGAATTCGATGTGCAGGAGGAGCAGCCTGCCAGTGGGGGCGCCGCCGAAGATCAGAGCGAGGGCGTCCGACTGAGTCGCCAGCGTGCCCTGCTCAACGACAAACTGGGCCTCACCACTGCCGCCAAGCTGGGCGTCAATCTGACTGACATGATCACCGACGAGGATGTGGCATTGGCGCGCTCTGGCACCAGCTACAATGTGAATGCCGAGAAGCTGCCTGTGGAGCACATACTGAATATCAAGCAAGCCAATGGAGGAGGAGGAGGTGCTGTCAGTGCGTCGGGCCAGCGGCTCAGTTGCCGTGAGATGAATCGTGCCAAGCGCAAAGCGCGTCAAAGCACCGCCAATTCCGCCTCCGTAGTCACGCCTACTTGCAGTCGCCGCAATTCAACAGCCGGCATTGGCGCCGGCAGCAACTGCAGCAGCGGCAGCAGCTGCAGCAACAACAACAGCAACAGCAACGGTGCCACAGTCACAGGCGATGAGCCAGAGAAGAAAAAACTGAAATCAAGCGACAGACACGAGATTTTCTACAGCTTAAATGGTACGTGGGCAGCAGTCCCAAACCACAATATTTGCTCAAGTGACGTCAAATTGTATTTTTAGCCACTTGTGATGAAATATTTCTTCTTTTTTTTTTTGCTAAATGAGTTGAGTGCACTAAAGTGTCCATTAAATATCGTAACAAGCTGATTTGACCTTCATTTTTATAGATATCCATCAAGCTGCTTCTTTGACTTGTAACCAATATTCTTCAATTATGTTTTGAATTAAATTTAACACCAATATCTTAGGATTTGTCTTCGCTGCTTGTTAAATTTTATCAATTGTTTATCAATTTATAAAAGTATATCAATTTCCTGTACATACTTCATCCCTTTATATCCCAATTGTCGATATACTCGATTGATTTCGCAATATTTTAGGAATCGTTTGATACCCATCAGATGGAATATCTGGCATATATGCATGATGTCATATTGCCTCTACAGCAATTCACATTTCGCTCTTGTTTATTCTCAATCTTCCTTTGATTTAATTGCCTAATTAAATTACTTTTTTTTTTAAATAAATTAGACTGGGATGCACCACACGACTGACTCATATTCCCTCACTCTCATTTTCCTCCGCTTCCTTTAATTAAAACTTTTAATTATATATATTTTTATTCTTACAGCCGCTGTGCCAGATGCGACGGGCAACTGGGTTGATGCGGTCTCATGGCCCTTGGAGAACTTTTGTGCGCGGCTCTTTATTGATCTCTTTCACGCCAAATGGGAGGTTCGCCATGGGGCGGCCACTGCGCTGCGCCAACTCATCAATCTGCACGGCAAGGGAGCAGGCAAATGCGTGCAGCAGAGCCCGGAGCAGATGCACGAGGCGCACGGTCGATGGCTGGAGGATGCTGCAATTCGGCTGCTGTGCGTGCTATGCCTTGATCGATTCGGAGACTTTGTGTCTGACCAGGTGGTGGCTCCGGTGCGTGAGACATGTGCGCAAGTGCTGGGCACCCTGGTCAAGGCAATCGATGAGCCCAAGGTTCACCGCATTGTGGACATTCTGCTGCAGCTGATACGCCACAAGAACGAGTGGGAAGTCCGCCATGGCGGCCTGCTGGGCCTTAAGTATGTGTTTGTCGTACGCGAGGAACTGTTGTCCATTCACCTGCCCAAGTCAATATCGGACATACTATCGGGTCTACTGGATGCCGTTGATGATGTGGGCGCGGTAGCGGCTGCGACGCTAATCCCAGTGGCCGTGTGGCTGCCAAAGCTGTTGAATGCCAAACAAGTGTCGGCCATTGTGAAGATGCTGTGGGACTTGCTGCTCGATCAGGATGAACTGACGTCGGCCTGCAACAGCTTCATGGGTCTGTTGGCAGCTATACTATGTTTGCCACGGGCAGCTAGCTGGATCGAAATGGAACCCATGGGCAGCTTGGTGCCACGCCTATTTCCGTTCCTGTCCCACAGCACCAGCTCGGTGCGTCGCTCGACACTGAAGACACTGCTCACACTAACGAGTGGCGGCGAGGCTGAGCCTAAACAAACACCCTCTGATGTCAAGCTGGAGCCAGATAAGGGAGCCGACAGCACCAATGGTCAGCTAAAGGTGCTGAAACTCAACTTTGGCGTCGTGGACTGGAACTGGCAATTGCTTCAGCAAAGCCTGCGTCACATTTACCAGCGTATTTTAGTTGAGCCGCAGGAAGACATACAGAGTTTGGCGTATCAGGTCTGGTCAAATCTTATCAAGCATGCGGATTTGGGTGCGCTGCTGCACGCAGCCTGCCCGCACGTCTCGTCCTGGATATGCCTAGCCATGCAGCCACCACGTCTGGCCTTTGACTCGGCCGTTATCATCAGAGCTGTTGGCGATACTGCTTCTGTGTCGGGAGCCAGCACGCGGCGTCGCACCCCTCGAATGGGCGACGATTTGGGCGGAGTTGCCTTGGCTCATACAAATGCCATGCAGAAGTTGTATTTGGGCGGCAGTGAGGCGACACCACTAGAGGTTCGGGAAGCGAACTTCATGCGCGCGCGTATCACAGCATCGCGAGCTCTGGGCGCTCTCTCGCACTACCTGGTGCAGCCGGCGCCAGGCGTGCTTTATACCCCACAGGTGGAGAGTCCTACGGAGTGCTATACCAAAGTGTTGCTGGGCCATTTAAATGCGCACTCGGCGGTGCAGCGCATTGTGTGCGGTTTGATAATTGCCTTCTGGGCACTGGAGGATGAGCCTGTGCGACCTGGACCACCAAATCTGCAGGAAAAGCTGCATCAATGTGTGTCAGAGTATTTTTACTATGACGAAGTAGCCATGTCGCTAACACGACTGCTGCAGGAGGCACAGGACTTTATAGCGACACTGAAGCAGAACAAAATACCAATCAACGACTTCAATAATGCCAAGATTCTCACGCTCGATCAGATCGAAGCGGTGGCCAACACGCTGAGTGACAATCTGCGCAGCTATACGCTCAAACCAAAGGTGCTGGACATGCTGCTGGAACGAAAGCGCAGCCTGCAGACCTCCTATCAGCAGACGACCAGCGAACAGGGCGCCTATCACGTCAGCGCTCAGGCGGCATTGGCCAGTGCCATCTGTGCGCTGCATTGTCTTCCTGACAAGCTAAATCCCGTTGTCAAGCCATTGATGGAGTCGATCAAGCGAGAGCAATGCGTTCCCTTGCAGCAACTATCAGCCGAATTCTTGGTGCACCTCATGGACCAAGTTTGTGACCGAAATCCTAGTCCCAATAGCAAAATCATGAACAATCTCTGTACGCTGCTGCGCAGCGATGCGGAGTATACCCCCAAACTAGTAAGTGCAATCAACTTTGGTATCCTCAAGTACCCCCATAATATAACTAACATATGTCCTGTATTTAGGCTGTGCCGTTGCACACGTTGTTGGAGACACGGCCGACTACCAGCGTTAGTGAGAACGACAATTGCGACTATTACGGAATACTTACGCTTAAGCAGCAACAGGCTGCGACCAGTGCGCCCAGCAGCGGCAGCAGCGCGGGCACTCGAACGGGCGCCACGACCCTGGCAACAACGCCGAGGGGACCGGGCAGGCCGCCGGCCAGTGAAGTATTGGCTGCGGCGGCGGCGGCTGCGGCCAGTTGTGATTTCAGTACCCGGCAGGCCAAAGAGGCCGAGGCGCGACAGTGTCGAATTCAGCGATTGGGAGCCGCCTGCGCCATAGCCAAGCTTTGCAGCACATTCGGGGAGCGCATTGTGGACAAGGTGCCCATATTTCAGCAGTTGATGTTCGGCAAGCTGGAGCAATTCGTGGCCAGCACGAATGCGCAGACGCTAGCTAGCACGCTCCCGGAACTGACGTCATGCAACGAATTAATCAGCTCACTGCAGCTTATCGAAACGGCTGCGCCGCATTTGCACGTTGCGCTGCATGAGCAGCTGTTTGCGCTTCTGCCACATCTCGGCTTCATTGTGCGGCATCCGTTGAAGGTATTGCGTCACATGGCTGCTCGGTGCATCGCCATCTTGGCTGAGATCGATCCATGCCGCACCATGCAATTCGTGGTGACGGAGCTGCTGGGGCTGCTACTCAAGATAGAGCAGCCGATTGAGCGACAGGGCGCTGTGGAGGCTATTGAGCGGATAGTCAACCGACTGCAAATCCGCGTAGTGCCATATATAGTTCTGCTAGTGGTGCCACTGCTTGGTGCTATGAGTGATGCGGATGAATCGGTCCGCTTGCTGGCCACCCACTCCTTTGCCACCCTAATCCAACTGATGCCATTGGACAGCAATGAGAGCGGGAAGACAGCAACACAGATCAAAAGCGAGCCGCTGCTAGAGCGCAAGACGCGAGATCGTGAGTTCCTCGACTATCTGTTCGCGCCAAAGACTATACCCGACTATCGTGTGCCGGTGACGCTCAGTGTGGAGCTGCGCGGCTATCAGCAGGCAGGCGTCAACTGGTTGTGGTTCCTCAATAAGTACAATCTGCACGGCATACTCTGCGACGATATGGGCCTGGGCAAGACCCTCCAGACCATCTGCATATTAGCCGGTGACCATGTGCAGCGCCAGGAGGCCAAGCTGGCGCCACTTCCCAGCCTAGTCATCTGCCCACCAACACTCACAGGCCACTGGGTGTACGAGGTGGAAAAGTTTCTGGCCCAGTCGCCAGTTTTGCGGCCATTGCATTACTTCGGCTTTCCCATTGGACGCGAGAAACTGCGGAGCCAAATTGGCACTAGCTGCAACCTGGTGGTCGCTTCGTACGACACCATTCGGAAGGACATTGACTACTTCAGTGGCATCCACTTCAACTACTGTGTGCTGGACGAGGGGCACATCATAAAAAATGGAAAGACGAAGAGCTCCAAAGCCATAAAACAGATAAAGGCGAACCATAGGTTAATCTTGTCTGGCACGCCCATTCAGAACAATGTGCTGGAGTTGTGGTCGCTGTTTGATTTCCTAATGCCTGGCTTTCTGGGTACTGAGAAACAGTTTATACAACGGTACTCTCGGCCCATATTGGCCTCACGCGATGGCAAAAGCTCGGCCAAGGAGCAGGAAGCTGGCGTGCTGGCCATGGAGGCATTGCATCGCCAGGTGTTACCATTCCTGCTACGCCGTGTTAAAGAAGATGTGCTGAAGGACCTGCCGCCTAAAATCACCCAGGATCTGCTGTGCGAACTGAGTCCGTTGCAGCTGCGCCTGTACGAAGACTTTAGCAATAAACATTTGAAAGACTGTTTGGATAAGTTGGACGATACGGAGAATCTCGGTACCAAAACACACATATTCCAAGCCCTACGGTATTTGCAAAACGTTTGCAATCACCCCAAACTAGTGTTGCGCCAATCCGGCGATGAGCGCAGCAATGTCGTCGCCCAGCTCGCACTTAACAATAGCACACTGGATGACATCGAACATTCGGCTAAGCTGCCAGCCTTGAAGTAAGTGGTCTAAGATCTAAGTCATTGATTCATGCTAATCCCTTAATCCTTACCTTGGCAGGCAATTACTTTTGGATTGCGGCATTGGTGTCCAAACGGAGTCAGTCAGTCAGCACCGGGCACTCATCTTCTGCCAGTTGAAGGCCATGCTGGATATCGTGGAACACGATTTGTTGCGCAAGCATTTACCCAGCGTAACATATCTGCGACTGGACGGTAGCGTGCCAGCATCCTTGCGCCAGGATATTGTGAACAACTTCAACAGTGATCCCAGCATCGATGTGCTGCTGCTGACCACTTTGGTAAGTCCAATCATAATTTTTGCCAGCCCCAGAATTAAACCCAATGTGTTGCTTTTCGTATTCAGGTTGGTGGCTTGGGTCTGAATCTGACTGGTGCTGATACTGTCATTTTTGTGGAGCATGACTGGAATCCCATGAAGGATCTGCAGGCTATGGATCGGGCGCATCGCATTGGGCAAAAGAAAGTGGTCAACGTGTATCGCCTAATTACACGCAACTCGCTCGAAGAGAAAATTATGAGCCTGCAAAAGTTTAAGATCCTAACCGCTAATACGGTCGTCAGTGCCGACAATGCTTCGCTTCAGACCATGGGCACCTCACAGATCTTTGATCTGTTCAATGGTGATAATAACAAGGCCAGTAACAGCGGAACTGCTGCAACAGCCGCTGGAGGCAGTGGTGGCATGTCTATGAATACTATCATTGAGAACCTTCCGGAGCTGTGGTCCGAGCACCAGTATGAGGAAGAATACGACATGGGCAACTTTGTTCAGGCTTTAAAGAAGTAGATCCGCCACATATTTCCTTCCCAGACTTGGCAATCAAACGTACACTCTCACAAATTACATTCAAACTTCGTTAAAGATGAGTCAAGCTCTTATTTTAATTTTATGAGCACTTTGGATATTTTTTAAATGTTTTTCTCTGTTCCTGTAGTGGTTGAAACTTGAAAAAGAAAAGCACTGAAACATATAATAAAAACATTTCGAGCTGAAATTAAATCTAATTTTGTTTTCTTTTTTATTTGCAATCTGTCTATATTAAACAATAAACAAATGTATTAGCAATAACTAACAATAACCGGATGGTTTGAACTCTAGTGATATAAATCCATATATTTACATATTAATAACTAAATCTACTCTCTATTTGACAATTCCAGAACGATAAATAGTTTTAACCGCCGTTGGCTGTTATTTGTGTTGTCGAGGAGTCCTAAAGCTAAACCATTGCAATGGTCATGTCAACCTATTTGAATATCTGTCTGCGCTCTTTCTCTGTCTCTCCCTCTCATTCCCTCTTTGATAAGAGGATGTTTTTAGTCTTTATAGATGTCAAAGTTTGTCATATACCAAGGAAACAGATGTTCCTTGATTGTTCTAAGTTTTTGACTAATAGCGCTGATGAATTTCAATATTTGAATTTCTGACTGTTCAACAGAGCTGCAATGCGTAGGTCCATACGTCTAATGTCTAAATGCCTCTATTCTCAGATTCATTTTAATGTTTATAATAATAATAAATCTGTCATAGGATAATTGACAGACTAATAGGGCTCATTATTTAAATGTTCCTTGGTTTCTATCGATTTGAAGCAGTTCAGAGAAACTTTATAATCAATCGATCCCATCCGCATGTAAAAATTTAAAAATATTAGTTTCTGTTAAAATAAGACTGTAACTTTTTAAGCGTTATGGTTACCTTAAGGTTAACGTATTCAAAGTTTATACTATAAAATTTACTTACTAAAGACCCTTTCCACTTCGGCGATCAAGGTAACGGATGTATTCGAATCGCAACTGCCAATCTATTTCACCACTATATTATAGGGATGGAAGTTTTGCAGAATTAGTGATGTAAGACTTTAATAATTACCAGACTGTTAGTGTGTCTATCAATCGGTAATTGAGAAACTTTATTTTGATAACTAAAATTAGATATTAAAAAACATAAAGCTGTTTCGATTCTTAAATAAGACTTTCCGCTATCGGCAACTCACAATTTTTTTCCGCAAACGCATTTAGAAATAAGCCAGATCTTGCAGAAAATAAGGAAAGCCGGCAACACCGGCAACACCATGGGACGCGAGGCTCACTAATTTGGGGTATCACTTACTAAATCATTTGTATGCCTGAACATTTGCATGTGTGTACACATAAGACCTAGGCATTTAAGTGTGCCTACCACAACGTAGAATTGTGTGAACGGTTTTAGTTTCGCATTGCTGAATCGCGCTCACATTTAATTAATGATCGTCGGCTTGCCTGCAACAAATATTTTATTTTAATTAATTTACCCTTTTAAATACATACATATGTGCATATGTACATACATATGTACATATGTACATATGTACATATACAAGTCAAATGGATCACTTTAGAGCATCCCTTGGATGTTATAAAAATAATAGAAATACAAAAAAAAAAATACATAAACACGTATGAATGTACAGGCAGCAAGAGTTACGCACAAAGGCACCTAAGCACCAAATACTCACACATGTAGCAAGGGACTGCAAGTGTGTGCATGCATGCCCGTTGCCAAATCATATTCTTAATGGGAATCGACGCTTCTACACCCTTCCCACAAATATTCATTAAATAGCTAATACTATGCGTTGGCAAACACTGTTAAAATTGCGTTATACCACTAACCAGACAACACATAGACCGGACACGTAGTGCAAGGCGTTTTGCATACTTATTTTCGAGCATCGGTTCCCAGACCATTCGTATTTGCTCGGCGCCTTTTTAGGCTTATGCTACGAAAATATGGAAACACAAAATCATTTCTCTTCATGCGCTCGACCGAGATGGTCCGGTCTATGTGTTGTCTGATTAGTGGTTATACTCTTCACTCATAAGGGGAAAGGGAGAGAGATAGAGTAACGAAATAGCAAATAGCAGCGCATTGACTGTCGTGCAGTGCTGTCATAATTTTTTGAGCAAATATAGCCAGATTGGCGCAAAAAAAAAAGCTGATTCAAGAAAATTAAGCCAAAGTATAGAACACTATTTTCTCAATTAAATTCATTTATGATTATTCATTAGTTTAAAATTGTTTCCTTCAACTATAGACAAGAAATATCCACTTTCAAGATAAATTAAACTAATATATATAAAAATTAGAAAATTATCAAACTTTTAAAAAGAGAGCAGGGTTTTAAAAAATTAAGTGATATATATTTAAGCTTTGTCACTTGATTTGTGCAAAATCGAAATAAACTTGGCGCTTTGAAACTTTATTCTAAGATCTTGGCGAAAATGAGGAGCTAACGCATTTTTAATTATGTTATACTTTACTACGGTATAGTTTAATTCTAAAATAGAGCTAAATTAATTTTTTTAAAGCCGGAATTTCCGTAACCCGCCGTTTACGAATTGTGACTTCAAAAAAATCAGATCTGACGGTAAAAAGGCTAAAATGACAGCCCTGGAGCCGATGGTTGTTTGTGCGCACATAAAGAGAGGGATAGAGTTAGATTAACAAAATAGCAAATAGCAGCGCACTGACTGTCGGCATATTTTGACTGCCCGAGCCAATAGAGAGTGAGCCGAGCACATACGAAAATACGTAGAAAATGTTTGTTGTATGTGCCTTGTGTCTGTGTTGTATTCAGTGTTGCCGTTTCAGCCTATTTAGCTAATGAAACAAAACTAAACTTTTTTGTAGGTCTTTAGGTTTAACATGAGATTTACCATTATATACCATGGGAAATATCATAAATTAATACTAAAATACAAATGATACTGTTAAATTTTCGTAAGAAATATTGGCATATCAAGATGCTAGCAAAAACAACTTGTATCATGAAATTTCAATTTTTGCAATAGAAATGTTATCAAAGTTAGAAATAACATGACAAATAAATCATTGATTGTAATCACTCATATAAGGTTTGTTTAAGAAATACTTAATTGCTTGATTTAAATATATAAACAATGTTCCTTACATCTGTACAGATATGGATTGAGCCGTCATAGCAAATGTTGCCATAATTACGAACTGTCAGAAAAATATATTAATCTAATATTAAGTTGCAGCGATAAATATGCAACTTCTTCAGACTGTCAATTAGATAAAAATAAATGCACAATTAGATTTAGATAGATGAATATTTATGTATTGTTTAGTTTTTGGCTTTTTTTTTAAAGTCTGTTTTTTTTTTTTTTTTTTTTTTTTTTTTTTTTTTTTTTTCTTTTTTTTTTTTTTTTTTTTTTTTTTTTTTTTTTTTTTTTTTTTTTTTTTTTTTTAAAATTTTTTTTTTTTTTTTTTTTTTTTTTTTTTTTTAGAATTTTTAGCCTATTCTAGCTTATATTTTTGAGAAATTTAGCCTATTTTGTCGTTCAAAAGCTGGCACCACTGGTTGTATTGTTAGTGACAGAACCCATCGCCACGCGCACAACTAAAGCTGTGTCACTTGTGTTCGAACACTGGGAGGGAGCAGACGTAGTTACGTAAAAATAATAAACGTTGTTGATTATTGCCGCGATTTTGAAGTGTCGCCTCCTGCTGTAGACTGGGGTTTTCCTTATTTTTTGATAGAGCGAGTGCCGATTTTATTGCCAGGAAGGTAGGAATAGTCTAAATAAAATAAAGTAAACTGACTATTGAACAGTGGAGTGGACAGGTGTTGCCAGGTCACGAGTTACGGTGCGTGGCAGACATCGCGCGATCCTGCTCAGAGTATTATACACCAGAGCTGGGTTTGACCTGCTGTCGTTGTTCTCTAGGCCTGGCCTGTGGGCTTTGCCAGACACGGTGAATGCCGCAAGACTCAGCTCTGAACATTATTCGCCGAATGCGCGTGCCTTAGCGTTTCCAGGCCGTCTGTTGCTTGACCGCCGTTTCCTGCTGCCGGGTCTTACCGCCGTTTCCTGTGGTTGTTGGGGGTAGTTGTGGATGGAGCGGCGAGTGGCCTTTGGCGCTTTGGTGGATGTACAGTAACGAGCACGTAAATATGTAACAGGCAGAAGTATAAAGTATGTATATTCTTGATCAGCACGACGAGCTGAGTCGATATAGCCCTGTCCGTCTGTCCGT